>WSTP01000558.1:0-11402 GCA_019627735.1 Serendipita sp. 400
TTCGTGTCCTAGCTCTAGCATGCTCTAATGCTGCACTTCTAACTGATTGTAACAATCTAGCTCACAGAGGTGGCAAGCTACCAACACATAAGGCAATACCCGCTCTCAGCACTAGCTTTATTGCTCGTGAAGAGCCATATAACGAACTTGTCCGAGGAGTGATTGGTCCATCTTCAGCGTCGCGACAAAATATTGTCGTTGTATCTGGGATGGCGGGATGCGGCAAAACGCAGCTTGTAGTGTCCTTTGCTCATGAGCACGGTGCAAGGTAGGTTTGCCATTGCCATATTTGAGTGGATTTCTCATAAGCTTATAGGTTTAAGCACATATTCTTCATCGATGGAAGCTCGAGAACGAGTATTATGCGTGATCTAGTGACTTACGTGCAGAATGCCGACTCAAAATACTCCTAAGCAACATTCGAGGAAGCCCTAGATTTCCTTCAAGATCCACTTCATAGTAATCACATTGTCATATACGACAATGTCGATGATATAGACCTTGACTTGCGTGACCTGATCCCGAAGGCACGACATGGGTGTATCATCATCACCACGCGAAACCGCACATTAGGAATGCTGGCCAGTGAACCTTCCAGTAGCATCGAACTGGATGTGATGTCGGAGAAAGAAGCTGTTCAGGCTATTCTCAAGTCATCACGGCTTCCTTCGAACGATACGAGCGATCGTGTCGTGACAATCATTAGCCAGAAGCTAGGCTACTTGCCCGTGGCTCTCATTCAAGCAGGTAGCTATATAGCCGAGGTCGGGTGCACGCCTGAGGAGTACTTGGAACTTCTCGAAGAGCACCTTTCCGAACTAATGGATATTCCAGCCGTAGATCTCCAACAACGAGGTGCATACGCGACATTTGATATTGCGTACAAGAAACTTCCCCAACCAGTCCAAAATTTCCTCCATATCCTTTCCTTCCTTCACTATGCGAATTTTCCCATGGCGTCCATAGCCACTGCCGTGAAGAACAATTTCCGCTACGATCCGCACTCGTATGTAGAACGAGAGCCCCTATTCGAGCAAGCGATAGAGGTTCTTCGTTCGACTTTTACCTCTTCTGGGTCATGGAACGCATTGGCTCTTAACAAGATGATCGTCACGATGCGAAAGTTCTCCTTGGCGACTTTTACGGAGGGATTCAATACTCGACTCCTTCGTATTCATCTACTTTGTCATTCCTGGGCAAACGCACGCATACCGGACGATAAAAAAGCATTATTCGTAGAAGCTGCGATTCGCCTCGTGATATGCGGAGCTCAGGAGCCCTCCCTGGAGCAATACCTCATCTCACACGTTGAGGCACTTTTCCCTGGTGGTGAATTAAGTGCAAATATGTGTATCAATGATTATGCCGTCTGCGGAGATATCTTCCAGAACCAGGGAATGCTGGATATCTCCGTTAAGATCTGGCAAACGACATATGCTGTGGTTTGCGAGCACACGGGCGTAAATAGCAGCCTCTCCAGAGGCGCAGGTGGCTACCTTGCCCAAGCTTTTCAGCGTCAAGGTGATTACGATAACGCGGAGAAGATACAGAAGTTGCTCGTCGAATCATTTCGAAGTGAGCTAGGAGAAGATGATATGGAAACGGTTGCGGCGAAGGGGGAGTTGGCGATCACATACCAATATCAAGGCCGTTATGCAGAGGCAATAGAACTGGCCGAACAAGTGCTTCAAAAACGACGCGAGTCCGATGAGGCCAACGATGCAACGACGATTCTGACCGAGAGCAACTTGGCACATATGTATTTTAGCTTGGGCCGCTATTCGGAAGCCGAGAAGCTTCAACTGGAGGCTCTGAAGCACTACACCGAGGTCTCTGGACCATTTGATCGATATACACTCTCAATGAAGGACAACCTTGCCAAAACATACCGCGCCCAAGATCGACTTACCGAGGCAGAGAAGCTTCAGGTGGAAGTAGTGGACGCTAGCAAGAAGCACCTCGGTCCAACGCACCCTGACACGCTGGTGTCCATGGCCAACCTCGCTGATACTTATGCGGGACAAGAACGGTACAAGGAGGCCGAAGAGCTTCGGGTACTCGTATTTGAAGGACAGAAGGAGAAACTCGGAGCTACACATCCAAGAACTCTTTCAAGTATGGATAACCTAGCGTCTACATACTCCCAGATGAACCGCATCAGTGACGCGCGCCGCCTTCAAGAGGAGGTCGTTGCGCTATATACAGAAACGCTCGGCCCAACTCATCCGGACACCTTGATTGCAATGAGCAACCTGGCTGGTAGCTGCTTCGAGATGGAGGAGTACGAAACAGCGGAACAGCTGCAGTCAAGGGTAGTAGTGGCTTGTAGAGAAACAGTAGGCATCACTCATCCGAACACCCTCTCCAGCATGGGACACCTTTCCAAAACATATCGTACGCAAGGTCGCTTTGAAGAGGCGAGAGTGTTCGACAACCTCATGGTAGAGGCTTATAAGGTTTCTCTCGGGGAGACCCATCCACAAACGCTTGGTGCCATGTTCAATCTCGCAGTAACGTATCGCGGTTTGAATAAGCTCAAAGAAGCAGAAGAAGTTCAAGTGCACGTACTCAAATATCGCAAGCAAAGGTTCGGTCCCCTCCACCAAGCAACGATGAATGCCCTACAGTCATTGGCCCGCACATATTCAGACCAAAATAAATACGCTGAAGCGGCGGAAATTGAGGCAGAGATCGTCGAGGTGTGCAAAACGAGATCGGGCGAAGATCACCCAGAGACGGCGACGGCGATGATGGATCTTGGTGTGACATACTATTACCTGAACCGATTTGACGAGGCGGAACAGATTGTCTCTTCCCTGTTGAAGCGCTATAGGGAGAATTTGGGATTCGACCATCCTGTGACCAAGAGTGCTATTACCAATCTGGCAGCGATTTACAAAGCCCAAGGACGTGAGAAAGAAGCGAAGAAGCTCCAAGAAGAATGAAGGGGAGAAGTTTGATTGGAACCTCGTACCTAACTCTTTGCATCCACTTTGCGAGGTCCACAATAAAGACATCTGTACTGGCTTCCATGTCTATATACTTCCCAATTACGGTTATTCATAATTTAGAGCGTAATGAGTCGATCAGAAAGCGTCGAAGAGACGAAGCACCGCAGGGGTGACAATAGAAGGACACGACAAATAATACCGACAAAGTTGGCCGCTGCCCTTCTTGTGATCAGGCTCTCTACCTCTCCGACGCCATCCAGTGTCATGGAAATTGGCTATTCTGCCTCTTTCCTCTCGTCGGGAGTAATACTTTTGTCTACGTCTACAATTGTAGATGTTTATCTACCCTCAACTATCGGTCGCGGAAATTATGAGCCTCAGCAAGGTTTGCAAAGCGACCTATTACGCAGTAAAGGCATAGTTTCCGTCAGCATATAACATCAATAGTTACCTCAAGAAATTCTTCGGGGATTTTGAGTATTGGCGGTATCGTTTACCTCCTAAGCGACCCGGGGTTTTAGCTCGCTCTGTTAATGAAAAGACCAGAAATCTTACCGAGTTTAGGATGGAGGAGACTTAGACGTTCGGAAGCGGTATATCTATCGCTACATCCAAATCCCCCGCGACATATATACAATGAGCGAGCTCTGGATCGTATTTGTGAGGGTAAGAGAGCGCGAACACAAGTGGTGGGAAAGAAAAAGTCGATAACAAAAATAGAGAGAAGTGAGACAGATGCGAATGATGAGGTGAAGAGAAGCTGATGCTGACGCAGACGGGCTAGACGAGGGGGACGAGGCCACGATCAAATATCAAGGGCTCGTACGAAGTCCAAGTCCAGTTCGCTCTCGGAGAAAAGGAAAGAAGAGAGAATAGGCTCCGATTTACAGGAGTGTACAAAAAAAGTCATTTTGTGTCTCAAATTCCAAGCAGAAAGGTCAAAGGGACGTCGACTCTCGTACCGACAATGCTCTAGCTCTCTGCTCGTCTTAGAGTCTTAATTCCGTTGTCGCTCTCTATGCTGATAAAGTTCCACGCGAATAAAACAATAGAATTTCAAAAATCTTATTTTTTGTATCAGAGTTTCATAATGCATTCAGCTTCCCTCTTCATGCGTCCCGATATTAAGAACTCGCCTTAGATTTGCAAACTATTCCATATGCAGAGGACCCTTCTTACATACTTTTCCATCAATTTAGACTAGCTGTAATGCACTTTTTGCCAAATAAAACCGTATAAAGTACACATAAATGGAAGCGAGTCAGGCACCGGGGTAGCTTCTTAGGATCAGGCTCTTATCTACAGCTCTCTCTCTCCAGCTCTCTGCCTCTGCGACGCCTTTCAACAATATGGAAATAGACTATCCTGTCTCATCTTTCTCCTCGGGAGCAATACTTCTGTCTGCATCAACAATCGTGGACGTTCTTTACTCCCAATTATCGATTGCGGACATTTTAAGCCTCAGAACGGTCTGCAAAGCCAGCTATTACGCCATAAAGGCATGGCTTCCCTCTGCATACAATATAAATAATCATCTCAAGACGTTTTTCGGAACTCTTGAAAACGTTCTGGCCTTTCGGAGCCTTCAGGCCGCAACTGGCACCGCAATAAGTGGCAGTCAGGCATTACAATTTTTTGATAGGTATCACGCTCCTCTAACTTTCTTATCCTCTTTCAGCCTATTGATTCACCTTCAGGATATTCTATCCTGACAGCGACCTAGACATCTATGTACCGTGTCGTCATGTCTCCACCATTGGGAACTTCTTCCTCTCCATTGGGTATTCGTTTAAGCCCAGCGAGAAACAGCTTCTGTCTGAGCTTGGAAATGATTGCCAACGACACCTTGATGACATATCTTCAAGAGAGGCAAGGGACTTGTCTGATGAGGCAGAGGAGGCGTACGACTGGAGATTTGTGGAGGGCGTCATCAACCTCACAAAGAGAATAGCTCCTGGTAGTAAAGAGACACTAAAGGTTCAGTTAATTGCTATCGCATGTCAATCAGCTCCTCTCGCTTGCATTCTTCAATTTCACTCAAGTAGGGCACTCACCCTGTTTCATTTATGATATACACTGACAAATCCGAAGCTTTAGTGATGAACCTAATCACTCATGACCGGGCATACTCACTTTTTCCTCGTGCGACATTCATCAAGCGTACGGGGATCACCATCGAAACTGCTGACCAGCTCGGAGCCGCTTCCAGGGCGTATGAAAAGTATGCACTGCGAAATTTCAAAATCTCACTTGGTCCCTTGTCACTTAATGAACGTGATCCTTTGCTCGTATTTGGGGATCGCTGGGTTGGCGACAGCCAAACCTGGACAATCACCCTCGACACAACCGGCGTTGTTATTCCCAATTGGGTCAAGGAGGTGACTGACTACCTGGGGCTCCCCTTACTAGCTTGTCAGGGATTCAGTGTTCGGAAAGATCAATCAACACATCCAATGGTGCAGCATCCAGTTCCTAGATTCTACCGAGATGGAAACATACTTCTAACTTTCGAGCCGATCTACTCTATTATACTGCACCAACCCATAATTCTTCCAGTCAGCGACTCTCGCAAAAGATCTGGGAGAGGAGATGCATGGACATCATATCCGGCGACCTATAAGTTTATTCTGTTCGTATTACATCTTACTTCTTCTCTCTCTGGATATATTTCTGACCATCTGCAGCGGCCAACAGAGATTTGAGGAGCTGAAGGGTGTGAGAGATCCCCTTGAACCTGAAACAGTGCCTGGATGGCAATTGTAAGTTGCTCGCGCCAATGCTATATCATCCTTCTGAATGTCATAAAGCTGGGATACCGAAGTACTCCAGTTCGTTCATAAGGAATACAAGGGGAGATCGCCCACAATGCGCCATATCGCCTGAGGGCCTAGAATACCTGTCTGCGCAACATTTCTTGGTAGCATCTACACCCGTAGATGAGAGTTATTTTTGCATTCTTGGGCTCATATGCAGCTAGTCTCCCGATGTCACTGCAATTGCATCAAAAAAGTTATCCCTTTCATGAAAGAGTAGGAATACTCCGGGTGATTGATACGCTACCGACGAAATACGAGTTCTCTTGAGAGTAGGTCGACGGCTGTTTAATAATAACACGACGCACCTTCGGTTTATCAACTTAGGGAAGTCAAATTATAATGTGTTAGAAAGCTGGGAAAAGGAACATGAAGCAGTGAAATAAAGAAGTATATATTGGCGCTAGAGATGAAAAACGAAGTTGTCTATGAAGGTTGGATTCTTGGAGCGAGGCAAGAGAGCCATGAGAGCGAGAATTGATACACCGAGTGGGCTTGCGGCTGGTTGTGGCATGATTGTATCCATGCGAGTAGCCAAAATGCAAAAGCAGATGCACCTATTTCCTTTATTAATAGAGTGAGTTGTAAAGGTGAGGGGAATGGAACAACCAAGACGATTAAAAACAGACTAGACGAGATGTAGGAGCATAGGTCTCAAAGGCAGGGGAAAAGAGAAGCATAATAAAAGGAACAAGGAAAGGTGGATTTTGCAGAGGCTATACCATAGATCCTCTCGTTTATCTTGCCACATGAATGTCATGGCTGCAAAGGAGGAGAGCGGCGATGGCGTCCTTTTCCTTGTCCTCCTCTGTTTCGGCATCGGATACCGCATCCGTATCTGGATCGGATGGGGTGCGGGAATGACTGAGCTTGTACATTCTCGTACCGTCATATAAGAGTACTTTACTCGGGCTCGATAGTAGCCCTGCCTTCAAGGTATACGCCGAGAAGTCGACTGGATTCGGGGCCACCACCACCACTGGTGCCATTCGTCGTTGACTCCTTTTCGGCGTACGGGTAGGCCCAGGTCCGTTCTCTGGTTGAATAACGGACGGTGTCCTTAAGGAGGGAGGTGGTGTTTGATAGCGATCAAAGCGAGTGGCGAGATGGTTCACATGCGGATATGGCGACGGGTGGGGATGGGCTCTCTGGGTCTTGGCCGTATGGCGATTCCTTACGATCCATCTTCGCACTGACTCGACGGGTCTATAAGGTGCAATTTTAGGGAAGATCAACATATTTATTATCAGGGAATCTCATGAAGACCTACCTGTTTGTCTCGACTGCCTTTTGCTCAATGTCTTCCTTGGAAGGAGATCCATCGCGGGCCTGTAGCCATGAAATCATTTCTTCCGTCTCCTTCTTCGTGCGTCTCGATTCTTGTCTCTTTCCAAATATTGCTGTTGGCTTTGCCAGGGCAATGGGCGGCTGGGACCCACTACCCAGTTGCTGGAGAGGGACTTCGATGAGACGTTCAGTCGCGGGACCAGGCATAGACTCCTTCATATCGACTCTGACCAATTAAAAAAATGTGTTAGATTAGCCATTTTATTGCCTTCTACTGGATGTAACTGGATGATCTCGATGACCGGCCAGCCAGCCATCGGTGAGGACGTTAGATACAAAGGACTTACTCGCTATAACTAGCTTCTACAACCACATTATACTCCCGGACATCTGCAGAGTATGATTCTATGGCGTCCTCTGCGCTGTTGATCACCGAGTGTGTTCCCCCCTTTGTAGACGACGCGACAGTTTTCGCGCTTCGACGCGTCTGACGTGCCCTTATGGGCATCTCTGATGAGTCTATGATCCTTATAACCGGTATAGTTTGCTTCGAAGTCGCATTTGGACCGCGTTCAAAGTCTGCAAGCCTTGATGAACGACGAGGAACAGTAGAGTTCGGCATTTGCGAGGTCGATCGAGTGAGCTTGGTCGAACGAGGCATCTTAGATCGTAGTTTAGATGGGTTTTGTGTGAGATGAGAGCTGGTTGAGGGCTGTACACAAGTGTGCTAGATGGTGGTGAAAGGCAAAAGGCGCAGTATGGCTGGCTGGCCCTGTTCCCGACTTGATGCTCTTTAGTGACAAACTCATCACCACGTGGTGCGGAAATATTCGGTTTCGTAGACGAAGTGAGTGATAAATCTCCTGAGTCTGTATTGGAACAGAGACGGAAGACGATGCGGATTCTCCACTTTGGGGGATAGGAGGCCCTGGGCTAGCAGAGTACGAAGGTGCCCCTACGATGGATATTTACAGTTGCTGTATTTACGCGCGAATAGACCGACTTCGACTCTGGTGCGAATCGTTCTAAACTTTGTCGGAAGGAGGGAGAAGTGCTTGAGCGGAATTGAAAGTAGATAAGGCGAACACGAGTTAAAGAGACTCTGAAAGGGTTAATTAACTACAGAATGCACATAATATTTGTAGATGTAACGAGACACTTGCCATACCGGTACCGAATGCGAAAGCGACCATGTAACCGGTCAGATCCAGCTTCATATGACGGTATAGTTACACCTGAGTATAAAAGGAACTTTGGGTAACAAGGTTTTGATTCTTCCAATTTCTCTGTGGAACGGACATTGACCGCTACGAAACATTTTGCATTAGTGAAATTGATTTAGAGCTATCCTCTCGACATGAACAAGCATGAATATCTCACCTCTATCAACAAGTGACGTCCAGCCCTATCGCTCGCTGTTACCTGTCTTGTCGTTGAAGAAGGCGAGGAACGAGAACTAGAAACTGTAAGTAGCGGAGTTTATAATCGATTGATAGATATATAGATAAGTATACGCGTATAGAGAGCTCGAAGGATGGTGTTTATCCTCTCAGGCCTGTGATGGTCGCAGATCGAACGACGACCAGCGAGTGAAAGGCCAAGCAGCATATGTCCGATTCATTGTAGTCTCCGTAACGAGAGTTCTAGGTTTCATGGGTGTAGAGACTTTGGACCGGCGTCGAATGAAGGCGAGGAAAAACGGGTTGAAAGAGGTAGCTCAAGGGCAGACTGCTGGCTGCAATCACGTCTAGTTTGCGTTTCATTCCAACTGTCCTACCATTTGAATAAGAAATTGGGACGTAGCAGACCCATACGTGGACTGAAATAAATGCAGGAAGAGGAAAGGTCCAAGATCCACAATCGAAGAAAGTGGAGGTCTCGCCAAATTGGGTCACTGCCAAACAAACAGAGGCTTGGACCTGCCGCTGGCGACGGTGACATATAAAGTTGCCTTATTCGACGTTCTTTGTTTATAAACGGAGTAAAACTACCTATACACCTCTATCACTTGATCCTTCTGGCTAGCGTACTAGTAACATGCTCATTCGATCAGGACGACTCAACTACTGGAACACCAACGGCTAACCATGGAGCTTCATCCATGGACTAGACAGAAGAGCTAGGTCAGTCAAGCGGCAAGGAGCCCAAAACCCCATCGAAGTTGTTTTGGAATAGCATTTGAGCGATATGGGTATAGAACACGGCACCTCACCGGCATCCAAATCGTAAACAAGAATGTGGATGTATCAATTGCAGAGTATAGCAGACCAAAATACATTGACTATCATACTCTAAATCGACAGAGCCCTAAAGGAACTCGTGCGGGGAAAAGGTCCAAGATAAGGTCGAGTAATTAGGAAAGGAAGAAGCTAACCCAAAACGACTAGTTAGTCAGAGGGTCTCCAACCAATCCATAGGAGGAAAGGGGAAACTCACCGACGGATGGATAGATTCTCAAAGAGCTGCAGCAGCAACGACGGCCATAGCAGCTACAAGGATGGAGCCACCGACGTGAATTCCCTGAGCGCCATTGTTGTTATTGGACGCAGTAGTGGTGGCCGCAGCACTCGAAGTGGCTCTGGAGGACGAGCTGGCGCGAGTGGTGCTGCTAGAAGCACGGCTGGTAGTGGCTCTAGTGGTGCTCGCGTGGGTAGTCGTGCCTTCTGTATCCGTACCGGTTTCAGTTCCTGGAGTGACGGTACCATCGCCGCATTGAGGTTCCCCAGTAGCGTCGACGGCGCAAGTCACGTCGGGTGGGCAGCAGAAATCAAAGTCGGCACAAGCGACGTAGGTGGCATCGGTACAAACGGTTGGAGTTGCTATAGACGTAAGAAAGGGACAATAAGTTTATTTATTCATTCGGAGTGTAAAGATGGATACTCACCCGCGCAGTCGGGCTGATCAGCGGGGCAGCAGGTTCCAGCGGTGGCGTCCACGCAGGTAGAGCCTTCGGGGCAGCAACCATCGGCACTGTAAAGGGTGAAATGAGCTTTACATATTTACGTCTCAGTAAAGAGAGAAGAATTTACCAGGTGGTTTCCGGCGCCGTGCAGCCTGCTGGGTCAACAGGGTCGTCTTGGCGCGCCCTGAGAGTGCGAGGAACGGCGTTGAACATTGGAGAACGTCTGATGAGTCCAGCGGGCCTCTTGAAGGACCCATCCGTCGCAACGGCCGCGACGAGTAAGGGAGCGAGTCCAAAGAAAGCGAGAGTAGATTGGATACGCATGGTTGTAAAGTAGTAGAAGTAGTTGGCTGTTGTGTTTTTAGAGAGTTGAGCTAGCTGTAGAAGCTGAAACGAGTGAACAGGACGTGGTAGAGTCCAAGAGTGATCCAGGGCCAGGTTCTGGTCCCCATCCGGCTTTTATAGCAAATAGCTTGTTTGAGCCTCAATTCCGTAAAGTGGAGTTTTGCCAAGCAAATCCCGAAATAGTCTAAGCCAAGACGGCATTTCAGATTTGGATTCTTGGTCTTGTCTTAGCTGTAAACACTTGGGACCACCAGTAATAAAGTTCCAGTAGGGTTGCTCATGAGATCCTTGTTGCTAAAGTCCTAGTATCCTCAATCGTAAGCTTGGAATGTGCTTCAGATTATCCAGAAAGGAGCCTTGCAGGACAGGCTTGATGTGAGAGCTCCGTTGCTCTCCGCCATCGAGGTTTACGATCCGTCGGGGAATCTCAACTCGTATATCACAACGACTAAACATCGAAGAATGTCAAAGTCGTCTTCATCTCAATTTTCTGCGTCAAATCTCCTTAGCGATTGGGGTGTCCGATTCAATAGCGAGCAAACCATGGACTCACACAGCTACGAATCGAATATATAAAATTGCGGAAATGTCTCTAGCGTTGCGTGAAAGACGTAAAGCCGGCTCTAGTACAGTTTGAAAGGCCAACCCGTCGTGCGTGGCTCGTCATGGTTGGGTACACACTTGGTTACTTAGTACTCGACCATATCGGCTCATGTCCATACGCTATAGCAAACGGCATACCAGCGCTGATACTATACCTAGTCTCATCTATATCATATTGACGTCGTCGGATCTCCACTGGACGGGCAGGAAGAGGCTCATCGACTGATTCTAGACATCGGAATCTGCCCCCCATTTCTGGATGCGCAAAAAATCCGACCTTTACGCATTATCTAATGCATTAAGTGACCTTATATGGTCCAAAAACTACGGTCGAAACCCAGAACGTCCCTTTTCGTCATTCATGTCGTGATTTAAGGAATGGAAACACAAACGACATACCATCTGGTTTCTTTCAGCATTGCCCCTGTGTTCTATTTCTTCCTCCTTCAACAGTGGACAAGGAATCCGTACTCCCTATCCCAACGCCGACCTTACTCTCTG
>WSTP01000056.1:0-36753 GCA_019627735.1 Serendipita sp. 400
CAGTTTACTTTCGATACTCGTCTCACCCAAATGTTCGCTTTGAACAGTGACCAGGGCAACCACCTCCATATATATATGCCATCAGACAAGGAAGCTGAAATCCAGAAACCCAGGAACTACAAGACACAATAGTATAAGAACAAGGGTTTGTCCACATTGTTATCCTTTACCTCCCCATTACGAGCACTGTATTCATACCCTTCTCTAATCAAACTCGGACTGGCGTGTATGCGCGTTGACCTGATGCCAGTTGTGTACTAGGGTCCTTCTTACTGTTCCCAATCCGTCCTTGCCCTTCAAAGTACCAAGAAGCTCCGATGCTGCACTTCGATCTGTCGGTGCAAATGGCTGATTCACGTCCGCAAAGATGAAATCCGCTATATTGCAAGCGTCGTGCTATTGGAGACAAATATCAGCCTTATGAAGCGAAGTAGTTCGTTGGGGATAAGGAGAGAGGAAGGAAACATACGGCTGTAATCTCATGAAGAGAACGTTGAATACCAAGGCAGAATCCATCGAGGTCTATGATCGCCATTGTCAGACCAAAACAAATGCAACTAAAAGTAACGCACCGAGATCGTTTTCTTCGTATCCAAATGGATTCTCACTAAAAGAACAACGTTAGGTATGGGAGGGGTGCCGAGTGCTTTGCATTACATTTCTTGGCCACTATGAAGGATGTCAGCGTTTGCATCTCCGAATAACAGCAGTTCTTACATTTCCAGCAGACCGTCGATGAGGAGAGTGGCGAATGTAGTCATCTATAGCCAGTAAGTGGAAATGAAGATACCTCTACATGTTGCTTACCGGGATAGTAAGCCAACCGAACGAACTATAGATTTCAAACTAATGGTTCTCGTTAGCCCAAGGGCTAGATCCATTCGTTCGCGTTGCGTACCGGAAGCAAGGCCAAGTAAATCCTATAATAGAGACATTAGCTCCATTGATGAGAATATATGGCCTTAGGCTCACCAAAGACACATCCGTAGATGAACTTGATACGCAAACGGGATCGGGGTGTTGCGGACTCTTTCCATTGCAGCCATACCTGCCACAATCAGCAAATATATCGAATCATCTTAGCCCATAACTCACAATCTCCAAGGGCCTGAATCTGGTTGACGTAAGCAACAGCTATTGAAGGCTGTAGGAGCCCACCCTTCAGAAGGGACGAGAGGTACGAGGACAAAAAGAGACTTTTGAGGAATTTAGCCAACTTATAATCAAATTTAAGGAAAACGGAGGGCCCTTACATGATCTCGAGAGGAGCATTACTCTCGACCTTGACCGGCTTCTTCACTTTCCCAGACAGTCCTCTGTCGTCTCCCGACGACGAAATCTTCTCTCTGAATCGTTTGGAGAGGGCTTTTCCAAGCCATCGGAGGGGGACCAAGACTGGCAATACGGACCAGATCGTCGTCTTGGGTGGGTTTCGAGCCGGTCTGAGCGGTGTATCCGATGTGATCTCTGGGAGAAGTTTCTCGGGTTGAAACGTCTTTTGTCGTTTCGGTGCCTTGAACTTCCTCGGAGCACCAGAATGCCACCAGAGCGGCAATTCGTCCATCTCGGATGATACTATGTTCCCCCCTCCTCCTGGTGCTACTCCTCCTCCGTTCTGTAGATCTGGAGGAGGAGGAGCATTTACGTAGCGTGGAAGGAAGCAGACAAGTGGATATAGATCCTGATAATAGATCCCATCTTCCCCGCGTAGGAAGTGTTTCATCGCAACCGAAAACGCTTGGATGAGGTTGATCATTGTGCGTTTCTCGATGATTGAACGCAACCTTTCTTCCTCTTCGGTGTATTCGGATGGCTTGGCTGGATCTTTCTTGCGCTCGTTAGGCACGTGGATCCAAATGATTTGTGCCAGCTGAGAGCACGGATCAGGTCACTTTAGATAGATGTGTAAGACGCTTGTATATACCTGACGAGAGGCTAGCTCGATGCTGGACCATAATTTTCGACCTGCATGTGGTTGAGGGAGACCGTCCGGCGAGACAGACGAGGAGGCTGACCTTCCCAGTAGCGATCATATGCAGAACTCGTTCTGAAGTAGTAACGACCCGGTAAAATGGAGGTTAGAATGCGGCAGTGCAGGTAGTGAACTCTTTGTTCACCTGAAGGAAATGACGAGACCCAGTACGGTACCTAACGCACAACTTGAGAGGAAGAATAAATGAAGGAGAGCGCAATGTGCGTACCCAATACGGTCAACATCTGAGGTGAAATCCCCAGGTTATATCGGAGCTTGGAGATACATACAACCACTATTCGGCATTAAAGGAGAGTTATGGATTATTGCTTGTGTTACTCACTCGTCGCAATAAGAGTGAAGAACGTGAGTTCTGTTCCTCACTCGTCAGCTTCAAAATGGAAATGTACCCAACATTCGTACCGGCTGATGAAACAAATGTCAGAACAAAGCATCGGCATAACTAAAATAAAACCATACGCCAAATATCGTTGATTACAGTCGCAAGAAATCGCTTCAAGAGCCATTTTGGATATCCTCTAAGCCTGACCATCTTGTAAAGATTGTCTGGTAGTCCAGGAGAGGGAAGAGAGAAAGAGAGATCGAGATGGCCATTTGCGAATGACTATTTGGGCTGACTTGGCAGCGCCTTCGCGCTTAGAAGTGAATAGAGGTACAGCGTAGCGCTACAAGCCTTGCGTCTTTGGCGTGTCGAACCAATCCTTCGGACCGCCTTGCCCTTGAATAGTGACCAGGGTAACCATCTCCATATATGTCATCAGACAAGGAACCTGAGATTCAAAAACCAAGAAGCTATAAGAAACAACAGTATGAGAATAAAGGTTTGTTATCCTTTGCCCCCTCCCGCTACGAGCCTTGTATTCATCCCTTCCCCTTCTTCCGATTTCATCACCCCTCTCTAATCAAACTTGGATTGGCGCGTTTGTGAGTTGACCTGATGCCAGTTGTGCACCAGAGTCCTCCTAACTGTCCCCAATCCGTCCCTGCCCTTCAAAGTACCAAGAAGCTCTGATGCTGAGCTTCGATCCGTCGGTGCCAACGGCTGATTCATGTTTGCAAATATGTAATCCGAGATGTTGGAACCGTTATGCTATTAGAGACAGTGGTCAGCCTTGGGAAGCGAAGGGGTAAGGGGAAGGGACATACCGCTGTAATCTCGTGGAGAGAACGTTGAATACCAAGGCAGAACCCATCGAGGTCTATAATCATTATCGTCAGTCGAAGGCAAAATACGATCGAAAGTAACGCACCAAGATCGTTTGCTTCGTATCCAAATGGATTCTCACTAAAAGAACAACGTTAGGTATGAGATGGGTATCTAGTGCTTTGCATTACATTTCTTGGCCACTATGAAGGATGTCAGCGTTTGCAACTCCGAATAATAGCAGTTCTTACATTTCCAGCAGACCGTCGATGAGGAGAGTGGCGAATGTAGTCATCTATAGCCAGTAAGTGAAAATAGAAATACCCCCGCATGTTACTGACCGGAATAGTAAGCCAACCGAACGAGGCATAGATTTCAAACTGATTGTTTTCATCAGATCAGGGCTAGGTCCATTCGCTCGCGTTACGTACCGGAAGCAAGGCCAAGTATATCCTATAACAAAGACATTAGCTCAGTAAAGAGAATAGACGAATTTAGACTTACCAAAGACACATCCGTAGATGAACTTGATACGCAAACGGGATTGGGGTGTTGCGGACTCGTTCCATTGCGGCCATACCTGCTACAGTCAGCAAATGTGTCGAATTACCTAAGCTCATAACTCACTGTCACTAAGGGCCTGAATCTGGTTGGTATAGGCAGTAGCCAATGCAGGTTGTAGGAGCCCGCCCTTCAGAAGGGACGAGAGGTACGAGGACAAAAAGAGACTTTTGAAGGTTTCAGCCAACGCATTATCAATGTTAAACGAGAATGAAGGGCTCTTACACGATCTCGAGAGGAGCATTACTCTCAACTTTGACTGGCTTCTTCACTTTTCCAGATATATCCCTGTCGTCACCCGACGATGAGATAGTCTCCCTGACTCGTCTGGAGAGAGCTTTTCCGAGCCATCGGAAGGGGATCAAAATTGGTAGTAGAGTCCAAATGGTCGTCTTGGGCGGGTTTCGAGCTGGTCTGAGCGGTGTATCCGATGTGATCTCTGGGAGAAGTTTCTCGGGTTGGAACGTCTTTTGTCGTTTCGGTGCCTTGACCTTCCTGGGAGCACCAGACTGCCACCAGAGTGGTAATTCGTCGTGCTCAGATGGTTCTGTGTTTCCTCCTCCTCCTGGTGCCACTCCACCGTTTTGTGGATCTGTAGAAGGAGCATTTACGTAGCGTGGAAGGAAGCAGACGAGTGGATATAGATCCTGATAATAGATCCCATCTTCCCCGCGTAGGAAGTGTTTCATCGCAACCGAAAACGCTTGAATGAGATTGATCATTGTGCGCTTCTCGATGATTAAACGTAGCCTTTCTTCTTCTTCGGTGTATTCGGATGGCTTGGCTGGATCTTTCTTGCGCTCGTTAGGCACGTGGATCCAAATGATTTGTGCCAGCTGGGAGCACGGGTCAGGTCACTTCGGAAAGAAGTGTAAGACGCTTGTAAATACCTGACGAGAGGCTAGCTCGATGCTGGACCATAATTTTCGACCTGTACGCGGTTAAGGGTGCGATCCGGTCAAGCAGGCAATAGGGGCTAACCTTCCCAATAACGATCATAGGCAGAACTCGTCCTGAAGTCGTTACAATCCAGTAGAATGATGGTTAGAATGTGGCAGTGTAAGTGGTGAACACAGGTCCCACCTGAAGGAAATGACGAGACCCAAGACGGTACCTAACGCGCAACTTGAGAGGATGAAGAGATGAAGGACAGCAAAAGATGCGTACCCAATACGGTCAACATCTGAGGTGAAATCCCCAGGTTATATCGGAGCTTGGAGATGCACACGACCACTGGTCGGTGTTAACGAAATTCGTGGGGTGATACTTGGGTCACTCACTCGTCGCAATAAGAGTGAAGAACGTGAGCTCTGTTGTTCCCTCATCAGCTTCAAAATGGAGATGTATCCAACGTTCATACCGGCTGTTGAAACAAGTGTCAGACTATAGCATCGGAGCAACTAAAATGACGACATACGCCAAATATCGTTGATTACAGTCGCAAGAAATCGCTTCAAGATCCATTTTGGATATCCTTTAAGCCTGACCATCTTGTGAAGATTGTAGTGTGGTCCAAAAGAGAGAAGAGGTCATTTGCATTTGCGCGCGCCTCATAATGGGCTTGGCTTGGCGGCGCCGTCGCGCTTAGAAAGTGAATGGACGTACCGTGACAAGCCTCACGACTTCAGCGTGTGGAACCGACCTTTTGGGTCAGACATAGAATCGAATGGGCAGTTTATTACGTAAGAAAATTCCAAATCCAGCAATGATACACCATAGGAAAACCAAGCAATACAAAACGAAGAAGAAGAACTGGATACAATTCATCACAAATATTGGTCCTAGAAAGCACCAACACCAAAATATTGAATGATTAGGTCGATGGGACTATAGATAATGGCCGTTAGTGAACAGCAATCGAGAGACGAGCGCTCACTTACAGTTTCGCCTTGCTCGCTATTTGGCACAACTCTTCGAAAGTGATCGTCCCATATTGGTTCCCATATATAAATGTGTGAATTAAGAGGAGCATGTGAGCGAGTTGGTCGTCTATCATTGGAGGATAGATAGCCGACGGGCCACTTTGGGGAGGGGACTGTAGGGGGCCAAAGGTCGGGGGAAGCGCTTCCCAGCAAATCTCATCACCAAAATCTCCATACGAAGAATATCTGGCTGCATCGATGGCATGCAAGAGATCTTTTGGCACAAATGCGTCCAACTGTGCCTCGTCTGTGGCGTCGAATTCGACCTCGACCTCGTTTCCGTCCTTCAAAGGAGAACTGAACGGTGCTGGGGAACTTGGGGCTGATAGAGTATCAGAGGGAGCATAGGACGATCCAGACCCGCTGGAGAACGAATATTCAGAAGGCGCGGGGGACTGCATTTCCTGTTGATCTTCGATCTGCATATTCGTGTCATGAGAGCGCTGACTAGAGCGTGCATCTTGGACGGTATAAATCGTACGTGACCCAGATGAGCCACTGGGGGGCTGAAAGAACGTGGAAGTCATGGTTTCGTGAAAAGGAATCGTCGTGAGTAATAAGTGTATCGCAGATGTAGTCGAACAACTATGTAGAAAGAAGAAAAGGTATCGCTCGTGGGACTAGCCCTGGATCGTAAAAGGACGACTTGGTCCTGAAGTCGTAAAGTCGCTGGTGCTTGCTGGAGATGGTGAGGTCGAAGTCGGGCCTGGCGATTAAAGATAGGGCGCTCGGTGGCTAATAGCGCCTCGTTGTTGCAAACTATCATCAAACTAAATTCCGAAATAATGTCTCGAGCCTTTCTCCCCGCAAACCCTGAGCAGTGCAGCCGAGGGCTGTCGCGTGGGCGGCTTCCGGTAGCCCGCCGCGGATCTTGGACTCTTTCACCTTCATCTTAACGCACATTCACGACTAATTATCGTTATTTGACACAGTTCTTATCGTTTTTCTACTGCAATCTATGAGTGCAAAACATGACCAATCAAGCGCAAGCTATTGGGTACGTTCCATCATTGCAGGAGGCTTTGCGGGAGGAGTGGTAAGTGACATCAAGCTGTTCACAGAACCTAATTTAACTGTTTTCGTAGGCAAAAACCACTGTAGCACCGTTGGACAGGGTTAAAATTCTATTTCAAACCCATAACCAAGACTACATTCGGTTCATAGGCAAGCCCTACGTATTGGTATTTCTCCTGCTTAGACTAAGTTGTCTCTCTAGGGAGTTGGCGCGGAATACCCGGGGCTTTGAAAGAGATCTTCCGGAATGAAGGATTTTTTGGATTGTACAGGGGACACTCTCTCACTCTCGCAAGAGCAGTTCCACACGCTGCAATTGGATATACTGCATATGAAGCTAGCAGACGTGTAACTAAATTTTCGTCATCCCTTGATCCAATTCCTGATCAATTCCTCAGCTCGTCATACGTTCACCGGAACACGATACCGCACTCCGAAGGATGATCACAGGCTCAATGGCAGGTACGTGGCCGATTCCTTGTGAAACGGCGTCCTGAGATTAAATTGGTAATCAGGTGCCGCCGCCCTTCCGGTAACATATCCATTTGAAGTTATTCGCGTTCGAATGGCAGTTCAGACCCGCCTTCTACCGGCAGAACAACGTACCGTATGGTTTGCTATCCATTCTATATACACAGAGAAATCCGCCCTCCCTCTTCGGTTCCTCCATTTCTACCGTGGCTTTGCTGTGTCTCTCCTAGGTACGATACCATATCGTGGGGGCATTTTCATGGTCTGGGAAACACTAAAATCTCAATCCCGCCAACGCCTTTCCGAGGAATTTCGGGAAAGGAACCGTCATCGGTTGAACCTAGCAATTGGCGGTATCGCGGGTGCAACTTCTCAAATTGCTACATACCCGTTGGAGGTGATCCGGCGATATCAACAAGCAAGTGGAAGAACGCATGCCCAACACTTTATGGGATTCAAAGAAACAATTCTGATGATCTGGAGAACCGGTGGTTGGAGGGGCTTCTATGCTGGCCTCGGGGTGGGACTAATAAAACAAGTCCCAATGCACAGCATATCTCTCGCAGCATGGCAAGCTGCAAAGACTGTCTTAAATATTTAAGCACCGCTCTCATCACCACCTTCATCCCAACTCTGCTTTCAGCTCAGCAAAGGTACAGAAACCAAGTAGTTATATCAGTATGAAACAGACTCTCTATCACATATGCACTAGCACATCGTTCTAGAATCTCTTCCTCTCTCGCCGTATGGGCAATATCTCCCATCTCCTCCTATCCCTCGCCTTGGTATTCCCGCCCAAGTGGGTGTTGTGGCGATACCCAACCACTTTGACTTTCCGCAAAGGATGGGGATTATCATCGATTTCAGCCTCTTCCGATCTCTCTTCTTCTACCACTTCGTGGTCAAACAAATCGTACTGCTTGGCGGCTTGCATATGCTCAAAGCTGACGCGTTCACCTATCGGGCGTGCATCTCCTTCACCAGGGCCTATCCGTTCCGGGGCTTTTGCCTCTGATGGAGACCCAAATGGGAAGGAAAGACCGGACAACGGCGCAGTAATCAACGCAGCAGAAGAGACGAAGAACTCTGTTGCGTCGTCGGCAAATGTACGTGGCCTTCTTGAAGGTATCGACGTCAACAAATATGTCCTTTGCTTCCATGCTGGTGGAACTGGCCGTCCAACCTCATGTACCCAAGCGTTTGGAGAAGTGCTGACGCTATCATCGGTATTCGGGGCAACCATTTCAAAGTCGTCGCGTTGGGCGTCGTCATCAGTATTCGTAGTTGGGGTATCCTTGGGTGGGAGTGGTGGTGGAAATAAGGGGTCGGAATCGAATGTGATAGTGATGTGACCCGTCACAGGACTATATTCAAACTTGGGAAGATTATGGGATGCTTGATTAGGAAAAGGTGCCAATATAGGTTTGCGACGTCGCAAAACGAGGGCACCATCTGTAGAGAGTTTCTTCAGGTTACATGCTTGGCATTGCGAATAGACCCTACCTTGAACATCCACGGCGTGACCCGAGTGTTTAGCTGCCAGTGCACCAGATGAATCTATAAAAAATACCTTGATGGGGGTAAGTAATGGCATAGGATGCTAAATAGAATCACGAGACTGACTTGATTGTCCGCCTCCGGCTTACGCATGCCTATTATATATAATGTAGGGTCAGACAAGGCTGGAATTAGAAATATAAGGATGCATCTTACTCTCGACGAGAGAGCTTTCCTTTTCATCAAACAAAACAAGCTCGGCGCCGTCTGCTGTAGTATGGTCCGGGACATCCAGGATCTTGCCGCTCGCTATGGAGCGAATGATAAAGTATCCTAAAGGAAATCCCCTTGCACTCCCATCGAGAGCTGCTTCAGAGGCACTGAAAGCGTCAAGGGTATTGGGGTCAGTAAAGGCAGTGGACATGACAGAGAGCAACGATGGAGTGGCGGTACTGCGGCCCAGCGTCATTCGTCTACGCTGCGTTAAGGCCTCACGTGAATTCGCTCTAATTACGTTATGTATTAATGAATTAGCTACACATCTACGAGGAAGATAATATGCTGTAGGTGTTTGTATGGTGGAGGATATACCATGCTAGGCAGACCTCTGTATCTACATATGAATGCTTTAGTTGAAGTCGGTGTCTTTAAAATCGTCAAGTGTAGTGAGCCATTCTTGATTGTTTACCGAAAACATTTCGCGATCTGGGAAGACTTCCTGGATTTCACACTCGAACCCCTCTGTCTTCAGAAGGTATTTGCGTCGAAGGTATTCCTTTCCGAGATTCCCTATAGCTCCGTTTCCTTGACCCACGGTCACCTCTAGCAATTGAAAGTTGGCCTAAGGGGGGAAAATTGGCAAGACTACGTAAATATTATAGGGATAGGGCTTACCACGCGTCCTAAGATACGAAAGACTTGTCCTATGGCGTACCTTTCGTCCAGGAAATGTCGTGCGGCTTGTTCTGACGTAATCCGGACAACAGAGGTCGCTACACATGCCACTCGTTGTTGAGGGGGTCTTGCAGGGTCCCAAGAGGCAGCATCTGAGTCTCTAAGAGAGAGCGGGGCTGTCAAGAGATGAACGCGTCTGTTTTGCACAATCGGGTTCGATGGCGTTGGAATATGTCGTGGTTCCGGTGTTGGCGAAACATAAACTCGTTTCACCGTGATCGGAACATTAAAGAACGCGCTATTGGGGTTGGTCATCCCGGGCGAGCGGCGAAATAACGGGCCCACCTGAGCATGCGTTGCAAATCACCACTGGAAGAACAAGCTACCCTTTCGATACCGCTTAATTCTTTTGGCCAGGAATACTGGAATTAAGAAATGTCGAATGTGTCAACATGCTCGCACCACCCCTATGAAATCATTCACGAACCCGGAATAACGTATCATTTGGGTTAAATAAGTCTTGGGACATTGTATACTCGAGAATAAAAGGCTCTGCGATAAGAAAGCTGAAGAACAATGATGATGGTAGAGGACGAAGAATGTGGTCTGGTCGGACTTTGAACTCAGCTCCCCCACAACCCCTCAAGCTCCTACAACCACTTTTCCATAAACGTCGCAGACGAATTCTCCGCGGTTGGAACTTCCCCCATGGCCAGCCAATCTGCGGCCCACCAATCTGGAACGACCTCGACTTGTTGGTACCCCAATTTTTCATATCGAGGAACGTTGTTGTTTTCATACGTTCCAGTTTGAAGAAGTATCATCTTTACCCCCAACTTCTTCGCATGCTCCTCCACTTCCAGGAAAGCCGCCTTCCCTAACCCTCCACGTCGATATTGGGGATAAACAAACAGCGAACAAATTTGCGCAGTGCCAAATTTCGAGAGGGAGAAGCTGTTCCTTGTATTGTTCTCGTTCTCCAGCACAAGTGCTATCATCCCGACCAGGATGCCGTCCTTTTTATCTTCCGTGGAGACGCTGTCACCCTCCGAAGAGATTACAATAAACCAAAGCAATCTCTGTCCCGACTCTATGTCCTTCATCCAAGCTGATACACGCGGAGCGTCCCAGCCACAAGCGATTCGCATCTGATAAAGCGCCTCTTCATCCTCCTTGGAGGTTGGGATGACGGGACGGAGAGACATATTAGGTGTCATTTTGATGTCGAGGCGGGATCCTATAATTGGTGATGTCGAAAGGCTAAGTAGGGGCCTGGTCATATATACACTTGTTACTTGAGCCATCCTCGGTGGGCTCAGGGATGGTTAATCGATATAGGTCCATTAGCCTATGAATTCTCGGTATGTCATATACGGCATTTCCGAATAACATGTAAGTTACAAGCCAATGGTTTCGCGATCTACTGATGCTGATGTTACGCCCCAAACCCCCACAAGTCAAGGCGTAGTGATCCAGCACGTGTTGAGCCCAGATGGACGAGAATGGAATTATGGCTCCTAAATGACATGATGGGGTCCCAAGTGCCTTTCTCAATGTCAATGCTAGGCTATGGAGTCCAGCCTTCCCCCTCCTGTGATAGGCGCCTCTGCTACTGACGTGAGAAGCAGTTTCGATTCGTTCCCCGCCTCCAGAGTACATTGGGTTTAAAGGCTTTGGATGGTCCTCAGAATGCCCTCTTTCCACTCCCCCCCTCCCCAGTCGCCGTTGCACCGTGCACACAGCCCTCTCTCCACCCGTGGCTCACGCAAGGTGAAGGCGTGTACAAACCATCTAAAAGGATTCTTACGGAGGATCGGAGAGGACACCTCCTACCTGCCAGAGCTCAAACACTCCTGGTGCGATAGCACTCCAAGCTCCAGGCACACACCCATAAACCTCCTACTTCAAGACAACCATGTCACACTATAGTGGAACAGTCTACCAACCTGGAATAGTCCCTGTCGGTCCTGTTGGAGGGCTCCCGATGGGCGGCATGGTTGGAGGGGTACCTATGACCCCAGCTTATGGCACGCCTTATATGGAACCGATGGGAAACTCTCTAATGATGAGCGGTGTAGGAACTCCGTATGGCACACCTCATATTGATACCTATCCACCATCCCTTGCTCGTATGCCATCCACCTACGCGCCCTCCCTTTACGAAGGGCGACGCGCAACCTATGACGATGTATATGACTACGATCGTGGATATGGTAGAGACTATTTCGATAGAGACTATGAGCGAGAGAGGAGGTACTACGATGACGATGATCTCCTATATCGCAGCAGCTCTAGGTCCTCGAGAAGATCGAGAAGAGGGGACTACTACGACTCTGGTAGAGATTATTATTATGATCGGGATCGGGATTACTACGACGACCGATATCGGAGCAGCAGCAGGGGCTACTATGTAAGTCTCAACCTCAATGGAATGTAAATTGTGGAGATGAACCAAAATTACAGCCATCGTCGTCGTCATATTATGGATCCTCACGCCGTTCTGGTCGTAGTAGAAGCGATGGCATGTCTATCGTCACGAATGAGAACGGAGGCGTGAAAGTCTTGGTACGTTTCCTTGGTCGTCAATCGCTGAGAACACCGCGCTGATGGGTTTTCTTTGCAGCGTAACGGCCAAGAACGCATGGGGGATAAATTCAGACGTTTAGTCGGTATGGACCCCAAGGGAGTCAACGTTGTTCGTCTCAAGAGAGGAGAATCCATTGCTACTGGTATTAGGCGTTGAAGTTTGTTCGATTCGAGATGTCTCGAATTCCCTTTCGGCTGCATTCGATGTTCAGTGTCGCAAGCCCGGCCCTCTGCCGTCATCATCTGGTTCTGGTTCGTTGCTCATGTATTATGCATCTGCAATTCATTTCCCGTCCCTTTATGTACTTTTTGGGGTTTCTCAAATGTGATTTTCGTGTCGTCCCACACCCATTTCGTTCGGGCATCCCTAATTATATAATAGGGTGAAGCGGCCTTCTCATCGTCCGATCCCTGGGCTTTTTTTTCCCTCTGGACCCAACGAATTAGACACCTCTCTCTGTTCGTACGAGACCGTCTATACTTCACGATATGGGTAGCTGCTTGTCATCGTCGAAAAATAACAATTATCTCCCAGTCTCGCAGGCTGACCGGACCGATGTCGGCCAAAAGCAGCAGAACCAGTCGGCAGTAGGCATCGTCCAAACGGGCCAGCTATCGGGCTTTGGAACCTTTTCCCCATCGATGCAGCACCAACAGACCCCTTATGCAGACCCAGGACCGTACAGTCCTACTACACCTCCAGTGAACCCACGCCCATATCAATCATCGACAAGCGGTTGGAATGACCCACCGGCCGCTCTGTTCAACAAGAGAGCTTGAGATGGTCCAATAACCTTGCATCATTTGGAATATCATCCACAAATAATCCCAGGACGAGGAGAGCATGGTGCAAGGGACTGAGGTCCAGAGCTCTCCCCTCTGAAACGTATGTGCAGTTCATTCCACTTATACCATCAGACCCTTACTCATGATCAAAAATACAGCGATAGGATAATGACCTATAATTCACGATCATGACCCAATATCGAAAACCAATAATCCTACATGATCTTCGTCCTCCCCACATATTACCAATGTCCGTAATGACGCAGGAGCTACAGATGAGTGATACTAGAGTCGGAAGCAAAAGTAAACCAAATAAAAGAGATAGCGTGCTGGTTTGGATGTGGAACGAACGAAGACGTGTTTCGAAGAATAAAAACGAGAATTCCTGTCGAAAATTGAAAGCGTACAGTAAAAACTGACCGTGTTTGAGCTGTCGAAATGAGGGAGGATGAAGATCTCCAGGGTTGCGTTTTTGAATGGGATCAGACCCGCCCCAATCGGCTACCAAAGCTTCCCATCCCGAACCCCCGTCTGTTTGAGAAGGGATCTGTACCATGCGACTTAACTTTTTCGAAGATACGGAATAGACTGATGACCAGACTACCGCAGTAAAGCACCAGACCGAAAAAGACGAGGCAAATGAGAGCGAGTTGTTCCTCGCAGATGGTGTCTGCAGGCCCGCCTTCATACCGACCTTCGGCAAGGTCTTCTGGAATTGATGGAAGCCTATTCCACCACTTCGTCGTCCAGCTGGGCGCACAACCCAGCCGTGAGGTGAAATAATTGTCGAACGCGAGTGATAGTGACGCCGACCACATGCAAATGAATAACATTTCCAAAAGGGTATGTAAGAGTTTCCCAGAAGTACGCCATAGTCCAAGCGGTTTTCCGAAATACTCGAGCTAGACAAAAAATGAGTAAACTTTACGCAGTAAATTAATAAATATTCTCACATAAATAGCGATCATAACGTGAACAAGAGTGAGAGGAGCAAATATTATTGCGAGGATGGGGGAAGAACCTACGGCTCCAACAAGGTTGTGCCGTCGTTCTACTCCCCGAACGGATATTGCTACAGCGAGTGTGGCTGATGTGAAAGAAATGTTTAACAGCCTTATCAACTACAAGTTGGATTAGTTTGACAGATGTAGAGTCAAGGAGAGCATACCAGAGGCACGGAATTATTAAATAAGATCCATCTTCTTAGAGTTTGTCTTCGCTTCTGTCGCTTCTTACTTGATTTGCCTGAAGGGTCATTGTTGTCTTCGTTGCCGTTACCATCGTCATTCAGAGGATCGACATCTGCTCCTTCCTTAGTACCTCTTTCGCCTCTGATCCTGGCTACTGCAGGAGGAGCGAGAGGTGCCCATGGTTGCTCCCACCCTGGTGTCTTTGTGTTGGCTACTGTGAACGGACCCTTAGGTCTTCGAGGGATGCTAAGGTGCATACCCTTGGGTTTTCGGCTTTCAACACGGTTTCCATTTTCGTCTTCACGGTCGGTATAGTTCTCCTCTTCATTCTCCTCCTCATTGGACTGCACATTTTGACCGCCCTCTTGCTGACGCATTTCGTCCTCTGTTACCATTCCCTGTTTCCGGACTTGCGCACGATCGAAAAGCCATTGGACACGAGGTTTGTCCTTGGTCAGCAGCTTGGCTCGTGGCGGTATCTCGTCTGAGTCCGCTCGAACGGTCTCAGTTCCACGAGTCCCGCTGTTGATGCTATCTCGGGACGATCGAACGGCACCGCCTCCTTCCCTTGAGCCAACTTTTTCATTTGATTCCTTTCCTGTGCCCAGCCAGGGTTGGGAGAAGAGGGATTGAAAGGGGCTTGCGAGGGAAACCGCTGGGACTTGTGTGGGTAGATTTTTGCGGATAGCATTGGGTATAGAGGTCAGTGGAAACGGCCACCAACCTGCCTGGGCTTCCCGGCTCTGTTCAGATAGCTGATCCGGTGCAGAGGACGCCATCGAAGCAACATCTGAAGCGCCTGGACGACCTCTTACGGATGAAGTTGCCGACGATTCGTCACGACGTGATGAGTTTGGATCGACCGGGGAAAGGTAGGACTGAGAATCTCCTGGCTGTATGAGGTTCACTGCGCCAAGAAAGTGTTGGACAGGATTCGTTATTGGGAGCTCGCCATCTGGCGAAGGTGGCTCATGCCGAGCCCATGCTGTAAGGAGTCTTGATCAGTACTTTTGCCATGAAAATACGGAGAGGGTTGAAGAAAATGGACCGAGGCCAAGGGCCCCGCCAGCTGATCTTCGACGTCATGGTCCCAAACGCCTGCGGCATGAGATAGCATCCAACAAAACTCTCTAGAATATCATAATATAATGACTATGTGAGCTGATCTGAGCATGTAGAGAGCCTCAAGAGGCCTCTCCGGGTCACCGAGCTGCTCTCCGCTGCGGAGATATCACGGTCACACGAATCACGGGCGGGATCACTCCGCACGGTTCGAAAGGGCAGACGACGACGAGAAGCTCAAGCAGGACGTGAATGATGAAGATATGGGTAATGGCGACATAGAGGAATTGCAAGGAGAGGAGGCGAAACATCAACTCACGAGGAGCCGTGTTAATTTTCTTACTGCCAGTTAGTTGATAGCTTGCCGTCGTTTTATTGCTCTTAACGCTGAAGACACTCTTCGAGGTGCTTGCTGCTCTGTTACGACCACTGAGGACGGGTCCTGACGCACTCCCAGTGCCATTCTGATTGATCCCACTAGGAGTTGGCGATCCAACTTGTCTGCCACTATCTGACATCACTCAGCCTTGGATAACTTATGAAAGCTGAGGGGGGACGGCGAGGTCGCCCGCTGAAGATCGTCGAGGTTTCGGGTCAAGATGGGCGACTGGCTGTGGGTGTCGGTGGTAAGCGAACTCTCAAAGCTCACCAAGGCTGGCCAGTTGACATGAGTTTCTTGACCCGATCTTCCCAATGCACTCGTTCCGGTCCAAAATCCGGTTTTTTCTTCGCAAACGCCTTCATCGTTAGCCAGCGACGCCATTTCGTCAAACCGCGGTCAAAAGTTCGCGACCCACTGGCGGATGCTCCAAGTACGACAATTCTGTATCCAATAGAGACACAAGGAGTTCCGGATGAGGATAAATCACATTCAAAGCTAACGTTTATTCACCGTCCCCCACCAACATCTCCCTCACCATTTTCGACAATTACTGCTCCTGCCTCTCCATTGCTCAGAAGTCCCACTAAACATGAGGGTGTTTATAAGGGAATAGTCACACTATTACCAGGGAAAGCACCCATTGTTACCAAGCATGGCAATCCAACTCGGAAGGAGAAAACTTCACCACTCACAAGTTCTGAGCTGGAAGAACGTCGTCAAAACAATGAACCGCCATTATTGAAGCAATATCCTCACGTGAAGAAAAGAAATCTGTCAGAAAAGGATCTCGTGCGTATGCGGGCATTGCGCCAGGAAAACCCTGAACTCTACACTCGATCACGACTCGCAAAGATGTTCAAATGTTCTCCTGTGTTCGTCAGCATGGCGGCTCCACTACCAAAAGGACAATTACACAAAGTCTGGCGAGCCCAAAGAGAACAACAACAGGGCTGGACCTGGAGGAAGCAGATGTTGAGAGAGATGAAGAAGAAGAGACGAAGCTTATGGTAGCCTCAGGTAAGAACTATCAACTTGTCATTTCAAGGACCGGAGGTTTAAGCCTTTTTTAGAAACATTCACTCTACTCTTGTCATGGTGTCACGCCTGATCATTTAGCGCATGTAGGCTGTTGTTTGAACCAAACCTCTAGTTCCTCTTTCTCGACATCCAAGCCATGATCAGCACGAAGGTGTCGCCGGAGGTCATAAGCGCGGTTATATATAGCCTCGCATTTGGACACAATCAAGAGCGTTCTGTCGCCGTCTCGATCATCCATTTCCACCTTCGACTTCTTTGGTACATTGACGAGTAGGTGTGGCCAAGGACAGCGCAGAACCCTACGGGACCCTCCATTCGACTTCTTACTATTCGTGTTAGAACCCTCCTTGCGTTTTTTGTATGCCTCCCCTGTCAATGATTCGATGAAGGAACCCGGCGCAAACTCCATCTTCACATCGTCTGATGTGTCTGAAGCATCGTCCTCCGAGGAGTGAGACTCGTGGCACTTTGTGAGATGTCGTTGGAGAAGGTGTTTGTAGCCAAAGGCTTTGGTACACGTTTCATGAGTGCAAACAAACTTCCGCTCCTGCAAATGGGTCACGTTTTGATGAACTCTCAACGCGTTTTTCTGTGACAAGGGATTCTTCAGTACCGCATACCTTCCTTTTCACGCACGCGACTCACAGATTTGAATGACTTGGTGCATTCATCCCATTCACAGTGCCAGTCTCTGCCAACCTCAGTCGCCGTTGGTTTCTTATCACTGCTTGGACGCCCTGTCGAGCCGTTGGCATCTATCATATCCTCAAGGGCAGATTCGTCCTCTCGTTGTTCGTGTAAACGTAAATGAGCTTTGAGGTTCTTTTGGGAAGAGAATGTCTTGTCTTCACAACCAGTGAAAGGACACGTCGGGGGATGGACTGTACGAATGTGGGCTTGGAGGAGAGTCCACGTTTGGAAGTACTGGTTCCCAGAAAGTTGGCATTCCTCAGCACTGCACATGTAGCGGTCCACTAAGATGGAGAGACGTTAGGGCCCTCTTACGTCAGGTAATTGATGTCACGAACACTGATGCGTCTTGACGTGTGCTTTGAGTTTCTGTGTAGTCACAAAGGATTTCGTGCAACCTTCGTGCTCACAGCGAAAAGGTTTTGTTCCAGCTGGGCAGTGTACTTGTGAAAAATGAGATCGTAATTGGTTATGTTTGGAGAACGATTCGTTGCAACCTGGCTCTTGGCACTGGCACCGGCACCAGACGTCCATATCAATTATCCGATTTGACTAAAGGTAGCCTCACCTTGAACTGACGCTTTGCCCCATCATGAATAGCTTCGTGTAGTTTAAGTTGAGTAGAAGTCCAAAATCTTTTGACACAGTTCGGATACGGACATAGAAATGGTCGGGAGGTGCTGGGCAAATGCGACCGGGTATGGGCTTGTAGATGCGACTCCCTAAGATAAGATTTTCCACATCCTTGGAATCCACACTTGTACGGTCTCTAATACCAACTCAATTAGAGAGCCGTCGTCACAGCATCGAGAATATGGTTTACCTCTCCTGTATGAGATCTCAGATGTTCTTGAAGACGCGACGGCTTTCCGTATCCTTTCGAACAGCCTTCATAAGTGCAGGGGTAACATCTATTCATGACCCCAGGAGAGTGGGCACTGGCCGGAGAATCCAATTTTTGCTTCTTCCAGAGTCTGCCTAGACTTTCCTCGATAGATGAGGTATCATCGTTCTCAAAGACACTGCCGTCACTTCCTGATGATCCTTCCTCGTCGCTATCACGAGAGATAAATTCTTGAGCAGGCTTGCTGAAATCTTTTCCGACGCCATCACGTCTTCTTTTGAGTCCAAATACTTGATTACTACTCTTCGGAAGTAACTTGGTCTGATCCATGTAGAGACTGGATGCGTGCGCGCACGCGCAAGACAAATTAGGCAGAAGGGGTTAATTGGTTAAGTTTGGATGGCGAGGTTGCGCCCAGTTAACAACTTGGTCGCAACCCATTTGTACATTGTTTCACAATAACACCAGGCGCCGCTTCACGCTAGATAAATATTCAAGAATCATTAAGGATTACTAGAACAGGTTCAGGACGACCTTCTTTGCAATATTTGGCTCGGCGTTTTCAAATCTCTTTCCCTCGTCCTGCACGTGTTTTCTCCTCCCGTAGAACGGGAAAATTCTATCTAGGAAAATGGCATTTCAACAGAGACCAGAAATCAAGATCTCGGCTGATGAGATTAACGCTTTGATACATTCGTACATGCTCGATTCTGGTCTGTGATGCGATAACGGTCGCATGTGATGCTTTCAAGAGTTCATAATCTGATATAAGACATATCAAGGTTTCGCACATTCCGCGTTTACATTTCGGAACGAGACAAATCTCGGACGGTCGCCTCTTGGGAAGATGACATTTCGCCGCGGACAATTGACTGAACTACTCGTCAAATCTCTACTATACATAGAAGTTGAGACTCATTGGAAGAAGGTGTGTTGAACTGGTAACGTTGAGGCTTTTGACGCCAAACTACTCTCCCTCATTTCCCTTGATTTGAAGCAACCTGGATCCTGCAACGAGCCGTTTACGCTATTGGGGGCACACAACTGTAAATACAGCGAGGAGAAGGACACAACGGCGCTGGCCATCGCTCTTCCTGGTCTTAAGGAAGAGCAGAAACACAAAAGCAACGGCAAAGATACTGCCGATGAAGACATGGAAATGTTCGATAACTCTTGTTGGTATTTTTTCTGCATCAACTAATCATGTATAATGCAACCATCCCAATCCTTCAGCGTCTTAGCGGTCATACCTGACCTTGTCCCTCCAGTGCCTTCTGAACCCAGTCGAATTCACGAAATTCCTATATCGCGTCAGATACTCCTTGTTGGTCACCAAGAAGAGGTACCGTGGTAGAGCACCCTGTTACTTTCACTCAAGTGCAATTCGATAGGTATTCTGCACCAGTTGGAACCCTTCTTTCCATGACCTCTTGGCAACTGGGCACGTCTATATCTCCCTTTTATAGCTTCAGGTTGATGACGATACTTGGCAGGTCAAAGGATGGCACAGCGAAGATTTGGAGAGTGGACGCGGAAAGCGGAAACCCAGGATCTAAATCATCTCGACCTTTTGATAGTGTGAAACATATTGAAGACAACGTAAATTACGATGCACATGATATCGGCTGTCTTGACTGGAGTCGTGATGGCAATTTCCTTGCTACAGCAAGCTCTGATGACGTCGTCAGAATTTGGAGTCGAAGTTCACAAGCTCTCCTTCATTCCTTCAGAGGTCACACGGACACCGTCGGCACTGTGCGATTTTCACCCTCTGGAACCCACCTCCTTAGTTCCTCCTTTGACGGATTCATAATCCTTTGGGAAATACGATCAGAGAACCGGATAGTACGCAAATACGAACACAAATCGGCTGAAGGTTAGTCTCACTGCATCATTAGCCTGTTACTTATGGATACTTCAGGTGAAAATCTTCCCGATATCGCTTGGATAAACGATACTACGTTTGCATGCTCCTGGCCTGGAGCCTTGATTCACGTGTTTGTTACCACATCCCCTGCGATCTTCCGAACATATCGAGGTCATACACAAGACATCAATCTCATTCGCGTCACATTGGACAGGAAACTCCTTGCATCGGTATCAGACGACAAGACCGTTCGCATATGGAAATTCGAGCCGCTAAGGCTGATGTGGAAGTCGGGGGAAGTGTGGCCCAGTGAGGGCTCTGTAGGCGGCGAAGTGGATCAGGGTTGTCTACACGTCCTTCAAGGCCATGGACGGTCGGTTGCAACTTGCAAGTGGGCGCCCCCACTGGAAGATGGAACAGAAAATATACTGATAACGTTCGTACCATCTCTTGTTCACCGGCCAATGCTCATCACATTCCCAGCCTCGAGGACGACAAAGGGCCGATTCGCTTATGGGATGCCAAAGAGGGAACATGTCTCAAGACTTTCACTGACCACACATTAACATGTTACGGGGTTACTTTCAGTCCTGATGCGCGTTTCCTAGCGCTAGCTGGGTTAGATGGCTGGCTTTACATTTATTCTTTGAAGGTCCGTGGGTAGATTATCACCAGGGTAGAGAACTTACCGACCATTCCGTACAGACGCACGAGATCGTTAGGAGTTGGACAGAAAGGACCGAAAGGAAGAACAAGCGAGCCATATACGAGATTGATTGGTCCAAGGATGGCAATCGACTGGCAGTATGTCTTCAAACGGGGACTGTCGCCATCCTGGATGTAACAGATTTGAAACAATAGTCTGTACCTTGAGAGACAGCGTTGCTAGCTTCCGTACTTTACAAATGACAAAATCTTCGAGCAGCGCGAAGTCGCTAGTATTACACAACACCTATACAGGAATAGCGCTGAATGGCATTAGTTTCTCAATACCAGCCTCCGTGTGACGGTGGGGCTGGGATCCGGGCCTGTCTCTCCTTGGTTTCTTGCTGCTCCCTCTCCACAAAATCTTCAAGTCTTCCACCCAGCTTGTTCAAACCTTTCCATTCGTGCTTTGCGACCTCACTATTCCTCCTCGCAGGGCCCGCCCAGCTGCATGACATAAGGACTGGTTCTTGTGGATGCCATGCGACATCACGAACAACCAACGGATAACCAGCAGTCCGTCGCGTAGATGGGTTAGGTATCGGACCTTCGGTTTCGGAAGGGTCTATCCCGATATCGTGCACCTTCTTTCGGTCGATCTTCTGAACAAGCGTGCCGTCTAATGCCCAAATCTGCAGAAAATTTCAGCCAAATGCGATTGACCTGGGGGAGATTGAACGTACATGGATCATGCCGTCAGATGAACCAGAGTAGAGATAGCGGCTTCCGGTCGTCTCAGCAGGGCTAAAATTGCATCGAATCAACGTCCTCAGGACCCTATGGCCACGATAGCTCATGACTGAGCAATCGTGTGGATGATCTTCGCGAATTGGTTTGGGATAAGTCTCCCTCCTAATGAGCTGGTAAGTCGGTGTGAATGTGTCGCGCTTTCACCAAGACAAACCTATAGTCAAAATCAGGAATTCCATATTCCTCTCCACGGACTTCCCAGAATTTAGAGAACGGTGCCATTTTTCTTAAGTCCCAGAGTTTGAGGGTTTGGTCCTTGCCATTCGAAATGATGTAACGACCATCTCCCTTCGGTGCTACATACGTTATCCCCTCTGTGTGTCCAATGAGAACTCCAGCTGGCTTTGGTGATGTTCCTAATGAACGTCGGTCCCTTGAGTTTTGGTGAGATATATTCCGACCGTGCCAGACAGTGATTCCCTACCATACTTTGACGAACGAGTCGTCAGATGCACTGATGAGGACATTCCCTCCAGCATCTGCCCAACAACACGAGTTGACATCTGCACGATGAGCCTGGAGTCTAACAGAGCACCGGTCTGCAATCAGGTCGTACACTAGCAGATCGTTTTCAGCTGGAATGTATGGCAATCAACGAAGCACTTGTACCCATTAATTTCCCACTGCCGCCTGCAACTAACTCCTTCCCATCGGCTGAGAAACGACATGACCATATCCCAGCTCGATCATTCCATCCATAGTCGTGTCGGGTTTGTCCAAAGGTCAATGAACGTTGCTCCGATTCATCGTCTGGTACGCTAAATACAGGGTGAGATATGTGAACTCCACGTCTATGATCACTTACGTAGAAGCCAAGAACACTGTTGGAGACATGATCGCATAGGCGAGGAGAGTATTATCTGGGCTGAGGTGAGAATCGGTGATAGTCCATCCTCCTGGAACAGCTCGAATGCTCTTATTGTGCTTCATAGTCGATACGTGATCACCGTCTATGTGCGGGTTCTGGAGGGTAGGTGCCTTGGTATTATAGATATGTAGCCGAAAATCCTGAACGCATGTATAGTAGAAGGATGCATCTGGAAAGAATTTGAAGTTATATGATGTCATTCAGTATTAGGTTTGAGGCAAACCTGTAGAGAATTGCCCAGCATATACATTGGAGCCATATCTTGCGACCACGGTTCCAGCCGAATTTGGCACTACATCCTATTTCCATGATGAGAACAGACATACGAGATAGTTTCAGTACTCACCTGAGATAGTTCGTCTCGTAGAAGGGGCACGAGGCTCCTCTTGCGGCTGGAGACTGTCCTCTGAACCGGTTGCTTTGTCATTAGGGCCTTGGGAACTGCGCCAAAGTCCCCAGAGCGCTGCAGCGCAATCCCATCTGGGTGTGGCTCGCTCCGTGGTGAATACTGGAAATCCCGGTTTCGCGGCAATCGTGACCAGTGCTCATCCTCTTCATCCTCGTCCTCGTCGGCGAACGCAGCCCTTCTTCCGCTACGGAGAAGACGAGATAGGATCAGTCTCAGCGTGTCAGATTCACTTGAGCCATCTGCACCACCGTCTAAGGAGAGTAAACGCCTTGAACGCATCGACATGGTGCGGTACAGCAGGCCGCAAACTTACTGAGCAACTCAGATAAATCTATTGACGGCATTTCTTCATCTTCATCTTCCAAAGCTTCCTCTACTGCATCCTCAAAATCCGCTTCAATATCCATTTCGTCCTCGTCCTCGTCGATTTCTTCTTGATCCGGGTCATAGTCGTCGTCCTCCGCGTCGCCTTCAAAATAATCGTCAAGTTCGTGGGGGTTCATGATGATTGAGGTGTGGCGTCCAAGTTCAGCGTTCTGCCAACCCGCAATGGGGCTTAAGTATGAATGTAATCTTTGAACCGGACATCCGAGCACCAGCTTAGCAATATTACAAAAAAAATTATGCAGGAGGGACAGCCGCTGGTACAGACGGATTACAAAATGTGTGTAAAACTGCGAGACGACGCTCTAATGGTTGTTGAGGATCGGCACCGAAAATGTAGTGAACTGGACTCACCGACGATCGACTGTGAGTGTGGCAGATCGTCCTCATCCTCAGAGTCGATGGTAGCATTCAGAAGACGACTATTGGTATCTGTAATCCGCTTAGTATGAACCTCATCGAAACCGAGCACTTACAGTCGATGAAAGAGATGGCCGGTGGCTTAGCCAACAAGCCTCTGGCATTCGTCTCGGATTGTGACAGGAAGTTGACTTGCGCGTTATGCGCACTTACAGCGGCCTGAGCAGCAGCAACAGCAGGATCAACCACCGCAGGAACAGGAGACGTATCTCGGGACAAGTTCGATTGAGTGTCCATTGCAGCTAACTCTTCCTGAACCGCTCTTCCAATTGCCGCCTTCTTTTTCATGGCTTTCTGGCCTCGTGGGTTTGCATTTGGGTCGACCTTTCCTTTTGCAGCGTCCTGTGCATACTCCGCTTCAGTTTTGTTTAAGAATTCAATCCTATATTGTAGCATTTTCCGTCCATATTCGATTTCTTCTGGACTATCGACGTTTTCTTGTTCCATTTCCTCCATTGAAAAACGAGGGAGAGGGGGAGCATACTTTGGGCTCTTTGCGGCCGGGTCTTGGAATGGGTTTGGTCCCTTTGAGTCCTCTAGATACCGGTACAGCAACCAGAGCAGGGCACGGGCACGGGCCACTGACGAAATGGGGGTAGGAAGGAAGAGGTCCATGAATTCACACTCTCGGTAGTGGTCCTTGGTTATTGTTGTGCTATGCGCTGTGAATGTAAATAATGCTGTAACGGGATTGCAAGCTGGGATAGTTCCAGATGCTTGTCGACTCAATATCTCGGCGGGAGTCGAGGCAGGTGGACTTTCATTCCCTGTGCAGCCTTTTAAGACAGTCTTCATTCTGGCTGCATCATACATGTGCTGCCGAGTCGTCTCATCGCGTTGAAGAGAAGGGATGGAGTGATAGTACCGGAGCGCAGTCCTCATGTCGGGATAGACTACAAAATTTTCAGTCAGGTAATACACAAGAAATTAAAGAACACACAAGCTAGCGTCGTGTTTATCCGACCAATGTTCACCAGCAAGCAAACTTGAGCCATGACGAGCCCAAACTCCGGAAATTGCTCCATTTTGATTCTCTGTGAGCCTGTCATTTTATTTGAGGCAATGAGGGCCTTTCTATAAAGCGTGCTGAAGTTGACTTTATTGTTAGGAGCTTGCAATGTTGGCTCCGTGAAGCACTGAGTTGTGTCGCTGAATAACGCCTGCAAAAAATCGTACTGAATAGTTTTGCGGAGGAGAGGTTCTCCATCGTTTCCTTTGATGATCAACGGTCTGGGTGTGATAACCAGGCTAGTAGGGAGACTTTAGAATATTATTTGGATGAGATATCCATGAACTTCACCCATCCTGGCCTTTATAATCCGACTTCTCCATGTTTCTAGCGTGATAATGAGTGACTCCTCAGAGCAAAGGTGATTGTTAATGCGAGGCTGGGTTCAAGCTTCTTGGCCACAACCTTGACAAAGTGAAGATATCATCTCGAATATGCCGAGCGACAGGGACACATTATTGAGCTTTGGATTTGAGGAAGCGAGAGTTGATTGTAAGTACACGCAATCGAACACATCTAATGTCACGTACTAACGAAAAGCGTGTAGGGGCCCTGAAAGCCACAGCTGGACGCGGTTTACAGCCTGCGATGGATCATATCCTTGAAAATGAAGGAAAACCGATTCCAGATAACACGTCCGCACAGAGCGACCAGCCGAAAGGCGAAGACGTAGACGAAGATGAGGATATGAAGTTAGCGCTGAGCATGTCTCAGGAGGGAGGGCAAGAGGCAAAAGTTAGTTTATTTACGCATATATTAGGAATATAGCTAACAGTACGGGACGCCTGGATCGTCCAGTCGATCAAATGCTCAGAATGTGGCAAAGTCTTCCGTAACACGGCCATGGCAGAATTTCAGTACGTCAAGTCCATTATAGCCACCTAATGTGAACTAATAAGTGCAGCGCGGAGAAATCTGGTCACGATCAGTTTGAAGAGAGTACAGACGAGGTGGGAACCATACTTCTCTTCCCTGGTCCCAATGTTTAACTCTAGGATTAGATCAAACCACTCACAGAGGAAGAGAAAAAGCAAAAGTTGGCCGAACTTAGGGAGAAAATGGCAGAGAAGCGAGCCAAGAAGAGTCAGGCCGAGATTGAGGAACAGAAGGCAAACGAAGCACTCAGAAGGAAGGCGGGCAAGGTAATTAGGGACTATTGTGACTTGTCTTATACTGACGCAACGAATAGGACTCTGGTCAAATACGTCACGAGCTTCAGACTAAAGAAGCCATCAAAGAAGCAGAGCAACGACGGAAGGGTATGAACAACTACGGCTTTGTTACAGTAAATTGACTCTTTACAGACAAAATTGACGACGCTAAAGCCCGTGCAGCAGTGAAAGCCCAGATTGAGGCGGACAGGCGAGCAAGAGCAGAGAAAGCTGCGAGAGAGAAGGCCCTGCGGGAGGGACAAGTGCCAGAACCAGTTGCTTCTACTTCAACAGCAGCAGCCGCACCAATTGTTCCTGGTGTCAAGAAGGAATATCTGGAGACACGCCTCCAGGTATGGATTGCCGTCTGCAACTTGCTATGTATTGATCAACGGATAGATTCGGCTTGCCACAGGAGGTGCCCCCTTGACGGTGACTCTACCAAGCGAAAACAGTAAGCATACTCTGACCTCTAGGCCTTACCTCGCTGAATTTTATATAGCACTTCAAGATGTTGCAGAATATGTCGCGTCACAGTCTCTATCACATAGTGTAGAAACAGTTAATTTTTCTACGACGTTTCCGCGGTACGATCTGTCCTGAACCTTGGAATCTCCACCTCATCGATTATAGGAAAATCTTCTCGCGAAGTGATTGGAATAAAACTTTGAAGGAGCTGGGGCTCACGCCATCTGCCGTAAGCATAGCTCGTCTTTCTGCTGTGTTCTGGCTGAACCCTGTGCAGGTTCTAATGGCTTCTTGATGATAAATTGAAGTAATAAACTTGATGTATATCCTGAGAGACATGGTGTAAGCACCGCTACCGAAGCGCGGGTATATATACTTCTGTTTGGCGTAAACATGGATCTCTGGCTTGCCTCCACACTCTCAAGTCCGGCATCCTCTAGAGTGTTAAAAAATGGCGACAACGACACAAGACCTTCAGAGGGAGATCTCAAAAACGTCTGCTCACTCGGACAATGTCGTTAAAGCCAAAGACAGCGGCGATCAAGATATGCCCGTTCTTCCTGCGACAAAAGATCAAGGCTTCGCCGACGCCGTCGCCGATCTTGACAATGATAAAATACGTCCACCGATTGAATACGACTCTTTAAGTGTATTTCTTGCATCGGTCGGAAGGTGCGATCTTCATTGATTCGTACTGATCTAAAGTGGATTCTGAACTTCTCCAGGCGATTCAAGAGTCTATGGACCCGCCGTTTCATTCTTTCTATTCTGGTCAGTATTTGCTTGGAATTATCTACAGAAGAGAATGTTCAAGCACATTAAATAGGCGGGTCAATTACTCTCCTTTTGCATCACGTCCACGAGCGTAATCACCACGGAACTCACGATGAGAGGCTTCAACCTTCCTACCACTCAGACGTGGTTCTTGTCTGTATTTCTCTCTTCACTGTATTGTGGAGTCGCTGACTTGTTATAGATATTTCGCTCTTTGCATCATCTATACTCCGTTTACGATTTATAAGTGTATGTATCTCGCCCCATCAATCTCCATATCTCTAACTCGAATACAGATGGCTTTAAAGGATGGGCAAAAGTGGTATTCAAAGACGGATGGAAATGTTCGTGGAATCTTCTTATTCGTCTTATGAACATGGGACGATACTCAACAACTACAGATTTTATTCTTGCTGCGGCTGACGTAGAGGGAAACTTTTTGGTTGTCAAAGCGTATCAAAACACGAACCTGCTATCAGCAATGCTTCTTGATACGTCCGTCACGCGGTGACAACTCTACGAGTTTTATTACTGACGATACATCTAGGTGGGCTATACCTGTTTGTATGTTTTTTACTTGGGTGTACTTCCGCACCAAATTTCACTGGTCCCAGTACCTGGTATGAATATTATTGGCCTCCTTCTCCAAATATTCATATTACCTAGGGTGTCTTCGTTTGTTGCGTCGGAATGGGTCTCCTAGTCACGTCTGACCAAGTCTCCAATGCTGCTAACGGCCCCGGAAAATCTTTCATAAAAGGAGACATGTTTATGATCGCCGGGGCAACCCTTTACGGCTTCAGTACGCTTGGCATCTTCACCTACTCCTTCTCTCTGACCCTGTTCCTATAGCGAACGCAACCGAAGAGTTCCTTGTGCGCAATGCGCCGTTGTATCAAGTTGTTGGCCTGTTAGGAATGTTCGGAATGATCATCAATGGCATTCAGGCCTCTTCACTTGAGCATTCTGGCTGGAACGATGTAGTCTGGGATGGGAAGGTCATCGGCTTCCTCTTCGTCTATACCTTTTCTATGTTGGTTCTGTATAGTAAGTAGGAACTAAGCGACACACAGCGAGTGTCTCTAACACTTCTCCTCTGGCCAGCGGTCGCTCCAATCCTGTACCGAATGGCCTCGTCAACCTACTTCAATCTTAGCATCCTCACGAGCGATTTCTACGGGCTTATCTTTGGTACGTACAATCTGTTTCGAGAGAAGACTTGCCTCTGATTCCAATTTGTAGGCATTTTCCTCTTCGTAAGTTAATATATCGGTTTAATCAGTACTTTCATACCTCTTCTAGAAAATGAAGCCTTATTGGCTCTACTTCTTTGCTTTCGTCATAGTCCTTATTGGGCTCGTTACCTACTTCTGGCACACTCCTCGTACGTCCTGGAATGTATTCACCAACCGCTCTAATGCTATTACAGCCGAATCGGGTCCTGTCAATGCTGTGCCGCCTGCTTACTTACAGAAAACTAAGAAGCAGGAAGAAGAGATGGAAGAAGGCTCATTGCCTGTGGGCGACAAAGAATAAGTCTAGACCCTGCATACAGGCGTCATCGTAGACAAGAAATAAGTATCGAAATGCTAAATCACGTCTGAAGTAGTTTGCCTCCAATGAGTTTGGCGCGCGTCTGCGCAAATATACGAATGATTTTCCGCTTCCGCCTCTTGATGCGTCGAGTCATATTTCAGACCCAACCACCACTGTTGTTAAGAAGGATTCATAATTCGACGGTAGCCATGTCTTCCAAAGGGAAAGGACGAGGAAGGGGTCGAGGAAGACCTAATGAGAGTCCCGATGTGCAGTTATCGAAAACGCTCTCTTACATTCTGAGACATGGCGCTAAAGGAGAGGGGCTTGAGATGCGTAGTGATGGATACGTTAAGTTGGAAGACCTAGTAAGCAGTTTAGCACAAGACCTTGACTCGAGAATAACCCTCTCAAAGCTCAAAAGACCGAAACTTCGTGGTGTTGACTTTGAACGAGTCAAAGAAATTGTTGAATCGAACGAAAAACAGCGATTTACGCTTCTATTAGAGCCAGATCATAATGGTGCCAGTACCAGCAATCAGGGAAGTTCGACAGATGTACCAGTTGAGATTCCACATCCAGTTTCCTGGACCATTCCCGCTCCTCCAGGATCTAGCACTCCCATTTCACTCGATGAATTAACAGGTGCTCCTGGTACATGGTATATTCGGGCCAATCAAGGTCATTCACTGAAGGTATGTACTCTTGTTCGCCTTCTTCCCCGAACAAGAACTAACGCACATCTAAGGTAGAAAATCTGGAGTTGAGTGAAATACAAGATCCGTCCGAAATACCCATTGCTGTTCATGGAACAACGTTGGAGGCATGGAGTGCAATTTGTAAGTTGACTACTTACGTGCCATCCCTCGTTCCTGACGATAGCACATAGCAACAAAAGGACTGTCAGTAATGGGAAGGAACCATATACATCTTGCAAGTGGTTTAATTGGGCAGACTGGAGTCATCAGTGGTTCGTATAGGACACGGGGATTCACCCACAATTATTTACCTCTTTGGCAGGGATGCGCAAAAGCTCACAAGTTCTCATCTATATTGATACAGAGAAAGCTATGAATGAAGGCCTCAAGTTCTTCCTCTCTGCAAATGGTGTGATCCTCACTCCCGGGAACGAGGAAGGGTTCTTGCTGAAGGATTACTTCTTGAAAGTGGAGAAACCCAATGGGGCACCGTTACTCTATTCGTGAGAACTTTGTAGATACCACGGCGTACACACGCTATCATAGTTCTGGCTTAACTTGTATTCTCGGGATAATTCCTGCCTGTCAATTCAAAGCATCTCTCCTGCCAACCACCACATAGCCCGGGCTTTAAGCCACTCGCCACGTAGCATTGTTTATCTCCTTGCGTCAAGCTATCATCTCTTCTGCAGTGTGAGCTGATTAAAAAGACGACTACTGGATATCCTCTCTTTCACACAGCTGCTCAGTGGCCACGGTCTGCTCTCGCTATTCAACAAATACAAAACTTGAACTACATCAATCCATTTATCTCGTATACCTAGAATGGATTCATCTCCTCAAGGATCTAGGATGGGCCAGTTAGTGAGTGACCCTGCCTCCCTCTACGTGTCTTGGCCCACCGCCCATATTGCCAGCACTTATCTAACAATAATGATTCTATAGGGTCGTACTGCTATAAAACTGACAGCTAGAATGATTCTGGCATCAATAATCCTCCATGCCCTGCTAAGTTATGGAAACACATCACAAAATCGCGTACAGTCGCCAAATTTATCCTCCCCCGCTTCGATATATAAACCAGATACCACTCATTGGTCGACACCTTCGGCCCCTCAGGGGACTATCACCCCCGATCACGTTCAGGATGCTGAGCATCCCGCATCCCCCGTACCTGAAGACGTGGTCATTCCCGACTCAGATGATACTATCATTGATGCTATGGAGACAGGTACCGGAGAGTCGGAAGGCTTCAAGGTCACTGAACTTGCATCAGACAAACAAGAGGAGATCGAAGAATTCATCAGACGACTCCTTCAAGAAGATAAGGGTAATGCTGAAGAACGGAATGTAGTTCAGGACGAGTGGGTCGATTCTGAGGAACGCGAAGTGTCCCTCGAAGAGGGGGAGCACCGCTCTTCATCTGCTCGTACGAAGAAAACGGAGGAAGAATTAGCGATGGAGAAGCGTCTCAAAGATATAGAGACGAAAGAGAAGAGAGCAAACATCGAAGGACGACACACACGATGGGAGGAAAAGCTTGAAAAGGCTGGCGCGGAGGAATTGGCGGAGTTGATACAGAAGGCTAGAAAGATAAGACAAGATGTTGTCCAAACCATGCGAACGACCCCAGAAATGTTCGACCTCCTTAAGAAGATGCAGCAGGATGGAACAAAGCACGTGTACAATACGGATAAGTACTTGCTCAAACTGAAGAAGGAAGGAGTGAAGGATGATGCCGTGAAGAGCAAGTGGGAAGAAATTGTCCGAAAAGTGCAGAAGAAGCTTGACGAACAGACGATCGAAACGACGACATACCTGAAGAACTGGTACGAGAGCGTGATGCGGAAGGAGAAACCTATGGTGAGTAGTCACTGCGTTTGATATTTGCGTCAAAATTTTGCTGAAATGAAGCTATCAGTACCAAGAAGCGGCTCAGAGGATGAACCAACTCGCTGGTGAGGCTCAAGATGACCTCGGGATGGATTACGCTTGGTTGGATGATGTGTCCGTCGACGATTGGACTCGTTATCATGGACTTAAAGATGGTTTGTCTCTTTATACTGAAACGACCAAAAAGCGTTCAACTGACAAATTATCCAGCGGCTAAAAAATGGACCGACGAATTTGAGACCGTGTTCAATTCCACCCACATCGAGATGTTGCAAGATCCTGTCCCGACAGAGTTACTGCAGGTGGAGACTGCGATGATTCGGGTAGCGGCCGATCTGAATAAACTGCTAGACGAGGCGAAGGAGCGAGGCGACAAGTGGCTTACAGGAGGTCCAGAGACCATCAGTGTACCCGCAACACCGTCAGCTAGCTCTGCTGCATCAGTGGAGACGGAACCGCCAGCACCTTCCCCCCTTGATGAGGACGATCATTTGGCAATATCTGTTGAGGCTACTAGGACCCACACTACACCACTTCATAAGGAATTGTGATGTCCTTTTGTTTACCCCCGGTTTTACTTCTGTAAATTAGTGATGAATGCAGAAATTCGCCTCTAAAGCACGTCACCCGGAAAGCAAAGCGAGTAAAGCTATTGATTGACATTGAAACCTGGCCCGTTTGCAAAACCGGCGTAGTGGTACAACGAGACATATCCAGGCAAATACTCGGGCGACCCCTCCCTATTTATGTGAACGAGTTCCTGTGTTGATGGATTTTCGCCTCTGGTGGTATTTGTAAATTATCAGATGGCCTGGTAGCAAGACATAAGAACGAGTAGTGCTTCTATGATACAACATACGATTGAACATCGTCAACTGGGAGCTTTGCATCCGTTGGCCACCTGTACTTTTGGGATGCCATCCACGAGGACCGTCGTCTATGAGCACGAAGAGCTCGATGTCGTCGCCATCTGACGAGCATCAGTCCAGCCTACAAGTGTAGCCACATTTATATCAGTTATACTCCAAGCGAACCTTGGGCTTGGGTACCCTTTGTAGGAGGGTGGCTACTGACCAAGATGAAGAGAATGATGAGAACAACGGCTACGATTGGTGCAACGATTCGAGCAACCGAATTTGATGAGGTGGATGAATCCGGGGGAGGGCTACGGTTAACATTATCAAACACTGCTTAACTGACTTCAAGCCCCGACGAAGCATGGATAATCATCAGAGGAACTTTGACATACGGCAAAGAAGATGGTTGGTGATTCGGGGTATCAGGCTCGTGCTGGGTTGATGTTATCTCAGTCTCGTTTGCTAAGCTTGCCCAGGTGAGAATGGTAAGTTCAGGAGTGTCATGGCTGTTAGAAACCGTCGAAGACTGAGGTTGTCCGAGTACTCCAACCCCGCTGGTTTGTGCGAGTACGCTGCTGATATGGGACAGTAACACCAAGGCGGCGTAAGTGCTCGTCAGCGTCATCCGGCCCAAGAATAGTGGACGAGTCCAAGCCACAAGCCACAAGCCACAAGCCATAATGGTTCAGACTGCGATTTGTTCACGACAAAATGAATATCCACAGATATTTTATTTTTTCTTTCAAATTTCCCGCTTACTTAAGTTGACTTAGTGGACCCTTTGAGGCTGCCTACAGACGCCACATCCTTGGCCCTCGCCACAACCATTATTTAGACAACTAGACTCTTTCGCCTCAATCCTACAAGAAATGAACCTAGGACATGACCCAGAACCGATATTCAGCGTGCGCTACTTCACCCTCGATTACGAACATAGCCGCATCACCATCCATGCCACCGATACTCGCAATCCTACACGACCTAGCGAAGACACACGGGAGACAGAAAAGGGCTTTATCAAATGGTATCGTCAAGAGCCTCTCGAATCCCCAACGTCCAGGTTCTGGAGACGCCACATTGGCAACGAACTCGCGCACAAGTTTTTGCTTCTAGATCCTTCAAGTGGGCAATATACCTTCGCCACTAATATTCATTACTCAGAAACTTCTCATAGATAGGCGCGAGTTTACGCTGACCGATTTCCCTCTGGGATATTATTTATATACACACCACGTCGGGAGTGGTAGTACTCACGACGACATCCGGCACGACGGATACATATTTGTAAGCTATACAATCAAAGAATATCATGCCCTGTTCTTATCATTCGGTTCATTAGGGTGGAGGTCATAAATTCCGGTCGACTAAAGAGGCATTGTACCATTTCGCCTGGTTGATGATCGGAATGCCGCAAGGCAGATGCAAGTGTGTATATGATACCCCAAGCAGTGACACACATCGACATCAAGGCCGTTTAAATAAAGAATTGAAGAAAAAGTGGAGTGAGTTCCTCAACAACCGGGCGAGGAGACGCTTTCTGGATTTTCAAAAGCGAGAAGGCCACCAGCTCCCTTACGAGCCCCCTCTAGCTACCATAAACGTCTTCAACGAGGACTGCTTTCTCATCAACGATCCATTGTCCAGTACAACAGCACAGACATCCTCCATGCAACCCTCAATAACCCCTCAGTTAGCGGGCCCTTCTCGTGCTCGTGCTGCACATCCCCACTCCTCGATCACTTCGACCCAGTATCCGATATCGAGTCGTTTCGCGGCCGTCTCCCGAACCGATTCACCTCACGGCTAGGTGAAGGCTAACTCACGGCTCACATGACGAGCCGTGCCTTTATCTCCTCTTCCTCCCTGGTTTGCCATCACCATGTTCTATTTGCCTTCGTCTGTCTCGTGTACTGTACTGTAATCATCATAATTCCTCCGCCTCTGCCTCTGTCCTCATGTTGTGTGCACGATCTATCTATGTTTTAAGAAATACCCATTCATGTATCTTAGAGTTATTTATTATCATCTAGCCTCTTTTTCGATTTTTTCGATTTTTTTCAAACCTTTTATGTAATGTACTGAACGATCTAGTAAGATGTGGGGGACCTTTAGAGAAGGCTTGCACCCGAACTCTCTCATAGGCTTCACAATGCCTTCGCTAGCATCCCCTATTTTACCAGCTACAACCCCCATAATTCCTCCCGAGCTGAGGACGGTCGCTCAGATCCGCTCTGCAGCGGCCAAGAAGACGAACAGCTCAGTTAAGGGAGCTGCACCGTTGACGGCCATGAATTCACTTCGCAAACTTGCAGAGGAGGCACACCTCAAGGAACAAGGAGGGGATTTTCGAGGTGCTCTTTTCCAGTTTGTCCAGGTCGGCGTGTAAGTAGGAGCCACTCTTGCCCGCAGCGTACCGTCCTCGTACCAATGTCCATCGCTGACCACCCCGATGGCTCGCAGGCTTTACCAGTATGTACAAGAATCGCAGGAGTATAAGCAAGAAGCCCAGGCAGGACGCCACGGTGCCCTTTACCGGCTTGTGGCAGAGTTCAACAAAGTGGGCAGTCTTTCGTTCCAAGACGTGGACGATTCTCACCTTGCTTAGGGTCCTTTCGAAGCCATGATGAAGAGCGTTGCTAATTTACAGGCAATATTACTCAAGGCAGAGCAAGCCGAGGCGTAAGTAGCTCTCATATCCTTCAACATACCCAAATTCAGCACTGATGTTAATTATTTTGACTATGGGTTTTTTCATTGATACCATCACGACCATTGATCACTTCAGAGAACGGGAAATGCCCTCAGAATCTGATACAGGATCACTGAACCGACGTTCTGGAAATTCGTTAGCCGAACGTCTGAAGCAACTACAGGGAGGTGGAATTCAAGCAGAGTTAATAGGAAAGCGTATACAACGCCCTCCTTCCCAAAACTTCAGACCGCAGTCACCTCCTGCGCTAGTCCCTTCGCGAGGTCCAACACCCGCCCCACGAGGTCCGACTCCCGGTCCATACACTGTTAGGAGAGCTTCAATAAGTCAGGCCATGAGCTTTATTCCTCCAATCCCACCAGCGAGCCCCAAACCGCCGAATGGTTTACCGTCGCCTTATGTCAGGTCGACCCCCACACCTATCCCAGCGGGTACCTCTCCTCGACAATTTGTGCCTGTTGCGAATCTTGGGCCGCCTTCACCGACTCACTCCGCCGGATCGTCCCCCGAGGAGGACGAAATCCAGGTTCCTCGCGTCCATAAGCAAGATACTCCAATACGTAGTCCGTCGGATTTCTCCCGGGCGTTCCCTCCTATCGATGAGCTCAACGAGCGCGATCCTGAGACCATGTTCCCCTCTGTCCCGACAGGAATACCAGGAGCCACTAGACCTCCATTGCAAGCGACAAGTCCTCTTGCTATGAATGGTCATAAACCCAACGGCTTGCCATGGAAAGCGAAGGCGTTCCCAGCAGTGATGGACATGGAGCCAAGACCAGCGAGCACGCCCATTCCGATCAAGCGGCAGAGTGCGGGTAGTCGCCCACAGACACCTGCTCACCTTGTAGGTTCACCGGGACAGAACCATTCTCCTCGCACAAATGGGTTTGCATCTGCCGACCAAACTCCTCACGTCGACTTGCCCATCACAAATTCCATTACCCCCCAGAAGCTCAATTCGTTATTGGAAACCAGAGGGTTAAATATTCTATTACTCGATGTTCGAAACCGCGATAGCTTTGAGAGAGAGAGGATTAACCATGATGCGATTGTATGCTTGGAACCAATGGTGCTCTCGCGACAAGGGTGGGTATCTTCATATGGTTAATCGTTGAGAGTATTAATCGCCTGCAGTATCAACTCCTCGATGATCGAAGGAGCTCAAGTCATCTCTCCATCCACTGAACAGGTTTTATTCAAGAACCGCTCACGATTCGACCTCATCATTATGTACGACGAATCCTCGAGTTCGCTTCGTCCTAATACGTCTCCCATGTCCGCTCTCTTCCGTGCCATCTTCGAGAATGAATTCCACAGGCCTTTGAAACGACCACCTATGATCCTCATAGGGGGCTTAAAAGCCTGGAAAGATGCCGTCGGAGATGATGGCGTGCTGAGGCGCGTGTCACCTACCTCTTCTGCTGGATCGTTGCCCAATGATGGGTTTGCGATCGCACCTGAACCTACGGGTTCAACTGCTGGTACCTCTGCCTCCGAAGAGGAGACCTTTTTGTATGATAGACGGGCAGCAGAAATCAAGTATCCTCCTGCAGAGAAGTTACAGCCTCAAAATACTGGGCAAGTTCGTTTATTTTGCGATATCGACCGTTTCTGATATGCCAAATAGGTCTGATTACAGTACGGAAACTCCAGGAGGCAATAAACTAACCGCAAGACGACCCATGTCCAAACCACCCTTGTCCTCCCTACAAACTCAATTTTATCGTCCACCGAAGAGTCCTGTAAGAAATTGAAATAGACTCCTAGAATCACAATCTTATCACCTACAGGTGCCAAATGGTCACTCTCCTCATTTGGTTTCCACTCCCGATACACGCAATGGTCCGATACAATATCCCTCTTTTCCAGCTCCATTCACTCCCCCTCCCGGTTTGTGTTTCGCTCAAGAGCTTGGACTCGTTACTGATATGTCAATAAACAGCACCGACTCCACCTCAAGCGGCTTCTGTCAATCAGAATCCACTCTCTCGGAGAAGAAACGATTTTGCGGAGCAGGGTCAGCAAGCTTATTCTGGTTCCATTCCTCCTGCTAGACCTATTGATTATCCGCATTTGGCCTCGCAAAATGTCATTTCTCCGCCACCTGTTGCTGCAACAGCCACGACAACGAAACTGGAGCCTCGAAGTCGCGTTGCACAACCCCAGGGACCCTATAGCGG
>WSTP01000560.1:0-11364 GCA_019627735.1 Serendipita sp. 400
TTGGCTATGGCACGATTGCACCGTCACTATCCCTTGGCTTACCATGATGTCTCACTCGCAACCCCGTACCGGTTTCCCTTTCGATGGAGGATAGGAATATCGCGTTTCGTCTCGCGGACACCGCACATGATAACATCCAAAGTCGGCCTCTCCAAGAGTCAGTTTTTCCATCTCGCTGCTCGGCGTTTACGATGGGAACCTCTGCTGATCTCCTCTTGTAAACTTTCGTACCTTTAGAGTCCAACGATCCCGAACTCGACGAATATACTCGTAATTTTGAGGTGATGGAAAAGGCAGTCGAAGCTCTCTTGAAGGATTCCAAGATCTTTGCAGAAGCCGTCATCAGTGAGTGCCGCCCATTCCCCCTTTTTTCTCTCCCTCTCCCGCTCTCTCTGTCTGTGTATGGTACCCAAGAGTACGTTGTTAACGTTCCTGTTCTCGTTCGTCTTATAGCGATTCTCGAATCAGGATCAAAGTTTGCCGAGGGGTTTTCGAATCTGTTTCACCCGATGGTTGGGGAATATGATATCATTGGGAAATATCCGGAAGCAGCAAAGACGGCCAAGAATGTGGACAAGTATGCGAATTCGATGCAAGAGCTGCGGGAGACTCTAAGGCCGGAATTGGATCTCATCGAGACTCGAATCGTCGCCCCCACAAGGGATTTCCAGGGTCTAGTGAAGACGATTAGAAAAAATATAACCAAGAGAGAACACAAGGTGAGAATAGTCTTCATTTCCGGTGACCGGCTTCAACTTATGGTCTACCGTTTAGCTCGTGGATTATGACCGACATAACAACAGTCTAACAAAGCTGAGAGACAAAAAGGAAAAGTCGTTAAACGACGAGAAGAACCTGTTCAAGGTGAATAGCCAATAGATTTCCAACTTTGGAAAGATTAACGCGAGTAGTTAGAACAAGAGTTTGATCTTGCCACACAAGAATACGATGCCCTCAATTCTGCTCTCAAGGCGGAACTACCGCAGTTCATGGTATTGGCAACACGGTTCATCGATCCTTTGTTCCATTCATTTTACTACATGCAGTAATGTCCCCCAAATAGTCGAGTCTGACACGATCTGATCCCTTGTGCAAGGCTCAATATCTATTATCTTATGATGGAGAAGTTACAAGGTTTTGCTACGGAGTCAAAGTATCCCGTCAACGGAACTGGTCTGGATATTCAAAATACCTACGAAAGTAGACGTGGAGATGCATACGAGAAATTGGACTCCTTTACCGTCAACAAAAGGATGGCGTCTTCAGGTGAGATCGACCATATTCTACAAACGCATTGCTGAGGATGGATAGCCGTGAGGATGGCCAAGCGACAAGAGACTGGTGGCAGCAGCAGCGCCCTTTCACGCTCCACCACCAGTGCCTCAAGCTCGACAGTAGGTCTCAAGAAACCACCGCCGCCTCCACCTGGAGCAGCAAGCAGTAGCGCGGGGCTCAAGAAGATGCCCCCGCCACCACCAACGGGATCCTCGTACGCTGCCAAACGGGCAAACTCTGCTCTACCGCCTCCTTCTGCTGCTGCTTCGAGTTCTGCCCCTCCACCTCCATACACTCCAGGTAATGGTCCTGCAGTCGCTATTGCAGCAGCTACGAAGAGACCGCCGCCACCGCCTCCTTCCAAGGCGAAGAAACCAGCTGCTCCTCAGCCTACCTACGTGATAGCTATGTACGACTTTTCGGCACAGGTAAGTGCATATGCTTTTACGTCCTTTCTCCGCTCATCCCGTTTTAGGCGGATGGGGACCTTGACTTCAAGACGGGAGATCAAATCGAAGTGTTACAACGTACAGGAAGTACAGAGGATTGGTGGAAGGGGCGACTGAATGGACGCGAAGGCGTCTTCCCTGGTAAGGCTACCAGATACATTTCCATCATGTCAGGAGACTCATACCTTTTCTTAGGTAACTATGTTCGAGACGCATAAGTTGATCTGATGACGAGGAATCTGTAAATATTTAATCTTCCTTCGACGAATGCCATTTTGTTTTTTTTTCTTTTACGATGTGGCGGTGGACGCCACTGCGCCCAGTAGTATTTTGAACCGTTTAGCCTCCAACCTCAATATGCTACAAACACCAGAGGCCACACCGATTCGTGTTTACATACCTGTTGTACCATACTTTCCTTCAAATATCCCCCAGCTCGCTACTTCGTATCCCCCCATTCTGCCAAAGCCAGTTATCATTCAACAACCAGCACCAGCACCAGCACCAACACTACCGCCGCCAACCCCCCTTGCCCCGGTCCTAACCCCTCCTGTAGAGTCCAATGTGAAGAAGAGGAAACGAGACGCGTCTGTCGCCTCTGATACGGACAAAAAGCCGCGCCATTCGGCCACAACCTCTGCAGACTTGAGGAGAATGGCACTGACCCAACGGAATCGTCCATCTCCTTCGCCAAGGGTCCCTCCCGTTGCTACCTCCTCTACATCAAAACGAGTGAACCGGTGGGACGCCATTGCCAGATCGTGTGTCGCTTCGACCGATGTGACGAACCTGGACAACCTGGTATCGAGTTATGAGACGGTGAAGGGCAACTTGACCAACTTTAGAACTTGTATGTACTCGTTTTATCCTACTTTTAGAACGCGCCTCGTGTGACGGCTGATCCGCTCCTTTGGTAAACGCCAGATTTTCAGAATCGAGGAGACCCCTACGACTTGAGCTTTACTCCGGAACATGTACCATATGTGGATTTGGAATATCCTATGACCGGTGTCACTGAAAGGTGTGCTATTTTCACCGCTCATGTCCCGAACTGTAGTCTGAACCAAGCTCGAGGTTTGCATTGCTCGGGCCTAAAGACGCTGAGGGATGGCATCCAATCAATGAACTCATGGAAGTTGTATACACTATTACGAAATGTGAGAAAATTCGCTTCTTACTCGATTTTACGTCCTCATCGCGTTACCCACTAGTTTACCTACCCAGCGAGTACGCTACTTTTCTAGGCAATCCTTTGGATTGTGCTACTCCCCGCTTTCAAGATATTCGAGCTCAAAGGAATAAGCACTCGAGGCCTACGAAGCAGGACCCTGATCAAGGTTCCTCGTCACGCCCAATCAAAGAGGTCCCTCTATATTCCGGAAACACACTCAGACGCATGGAACGGGCATATAAAATGAGAGATGGTGTAGGCTTCATTCGAGCGATCAAGGATATAAACTACAAGCTTCGGACCCTAAAGGAGGAAGAGAACGGAAACCAGCTATTACGCGCCCCGGCATCGTGGAAAGGCGTACCACCCGAACTCGTCATGCAGCTCTATGAAGAGACATATCAACGCTCTGCTGGTCCGCGGGTCAAAGACTTGGTCAAATATCAGGCCTTTTCATCTACCACATACGGAGAACTCAATGGCGGGTACGCTACCTATTCCTCGCATGTATAGTATTACCTCTTGGCTGATTGGTTTGTGGTACTAGCTTGATCTCCGAAATAGTGCAAAGAGCGGCTCTGAAACCAGGGATGAAGTTTCTAGACTTGGGGAGCGGTATCGGCAACGTTGTCATTCAAACTGCGTTGCTCTCTGGATGCTCCAGCTATGGCGTTGAGAAACTGTCCATGACAGCGGAAATTGCAGACGTGGTCCACCATGTCTTCAAGCAACGCTGTCAAATGTGGGGCATAGAATCTGGACCAACGGACGTCTTTCAGGGAGACTTTATGAACCACACAGAGAAACTCCAGAGCATCATCAAAGATGCCGACGTTATTTTGGCCAACAATTTCGTTTTCGAGCCTGCTCGTAAGCATTTACTTCTTTCGTCTCCCTTTCCGGCCAGCAACTGATACCTGTCTTTTAGTAAACGAGGGTCTGAAGGCTTTATTCTTGGATTTGAAGGATGGTGCCAAGATCGTTTCACTTCGCAGTTTTTGTGATGGTCAAGTCACTGGCCGAAACATGGGGGCAATCGAGTCCATTTTGGATGTGGAGAGCTTTGAGTGGCACTCGGGAGACGTATCATGGGGAGATAACGTTGGTTCGTAGCACAGTTTGGCCAACTATTCTTCGCTGATTGCACTTTCTAGGTCGTTATTTCATTTCGACTGTCAATCGTGCTCGTGTTGGTGCTTCTTACGAGGTCCTTTACAGAGAGGCACAAGGTCCCTCGAGAGCCTCAAAGCGCCGTAAATGATGACAAATACTCAATGCTCATTTTCTGGTCTATGTCGTGTCTATTCTCACCCATTCTGGCGGACGTGTGTTAAATACATATTCTCAGCTGATCAGTCTCTAATTAAAGGAACCAATTGTAATGAAAAGATGGTTACTACATACAATAGAGCAGTTTAAGGAATCGACCCAGATAGCTATATTACTCGCTCGAGTTGTAATCTTCATCGTCGCTGTTCACAATATTGCGTTTAACCGTTCTTCGTGGAGGAGTTGCATAGTTTTCTGGAGCGCCAGACTCACCCGAGCCAGGAACAGCTGGGGGTCCACCGTTAGAAATCGGAGTGGCATAACCAGTACTAGCAGCAGCGCTTGCAACGGTACTCGCGTTCGTCATGGGAATCTCCAGACCAGCCGTGACCTTCTCCAGAGTCTGATCAAAGACCTTTTGCATCTCATTCGCATCTTCGTAGACAATCGAACCCTCTTGGTTATAGGTCCGCGCATTGTTGAACATGAGGTGCCAATCTGCCTTGAACTGGGAGACACTACGATAATAAGTGCCACTGACCCGCTTCCGAATGGTAGAGATGGCGATGGGTTGCTGGATATGGAGATAATAGTCTGGGTAGTCGTCACGATCGGGGAGTTCTTTGAACAAATCACATCTGTAGCGACCGTTCTCGTCACGAAGGTCAAGGACTGCGCGATGGCAGGCCTGGAAGGCCTCCCGCATGCGCTCACGGATAAGTGGAGGAAGAGGCGGCTCCTTTTGCGAACTTCCAACGGCAGTCTTGCGACGTTTCTGGAGGGATGAGCAATGATGAGCTGGTTTTCAGGTACATAAAATTTTAAAAAACGCACCGGAGCTGGCCGATCGACCTCTTCTTCTTCATCAATGATGGAGGGAGTTTCCGCCTTCCCAATCCGTTTGCGTTTCGCCGAGCCTGGAATTCCACGAGGTCGACCGCGTTGCTTAGGTGCCTCTGCTTCTGAGTCCGAATCAATCTTCGGCTTCGCGTTACGACCAGCTAATGCAAGTGGTGGAGGGGCAGTTCCTGGTGGAGGCTCCTCATCGGTGTAGTAACCATCGATTTGCTAGAAAGATATGAGCACCCACGGTTTGCAAAAAGCTAAAGTAGCGTACCTTAATGAAGTCTTGTTCCGACAAGTTCTCTCCATATACAACATTATTTCGCTTCCTGTGCCCGCGACCAACAACCTCAATATCGTCTTGAAGAATGGGTGCTTGGTCGGTTCGGTATATTTCCGGAAGCTCCTCAGTCGTGATGAGATAACTGCCCCAGCCCCCAGCAGCGACACGCTGTTCGGTCTCTCGTGCCGCGTCTTTGTCAATCTGGTGGAATAAGTTCGCTTCTTCCTCATCTCGGGCGAGTATCTCATTCAATTCGTCGTCGCCTGGAACAGCGGACTTTTCATCATCTTCTTGGTCACCTTCGATGAGTTGACGCTGGAACATTATAAGCTGGCGACGATTGCCTGATCACGCATATACTGACTAAAATTGCCTCTCGCTCTTGCGCGCTAGACTTGTTATCGAATTTTCCAGCTTGAATGACCTTTTCGTCAATATTCAATTTATTGCGGGCACGAGCAAGCATTGATTCTTCAATACTCTTCTCCGTCACAAAGCGATAAATTCGGACGATCTTGGTTTGACCAATACGATGAGCACGATCTTGTGCTTGAAGATCCGCGTGTGGATTCCAGTCACTGTCATAGCTGTAACGAAGTCAGTTTCATAAACATGTGAGGATTTTTAGAGGCAACAACTTACAGAATGACCGTATCAGCACTTTGTAGGTTCAAACCAAGTCCACCGGCACGAGTCGAAAGCAAGAAGATATTATAGATCGAGCCGGGTGCATTGAACTTGGCCAGCAACTCTGCACGATCTTCCGGTTTTGTACTCCCATCTAAACGCAAGAACTGCCAGTCTTTGTATCTTAAATAGTCTTCCATGATGTCCATGACCTTAGTCATTTGGAAGAACATGAGGACCTGGGGAGTTTTTATATCAGTTATGCATATCCTTGGAATAATCCGAACTATGGCTTACCCGGTGACCAGACCGGAACAACTTGGGTAGCATACGGTTACAGAGCTCCATCTTTCCAGAGACACGAATGAGATGTTCAAGACCTCCAAGACCATAATTGGCCATTGATGTTTCGACATCGTCGAATAAATACGGATGCTGGCAGATCTTTCGATACTGCATCAATACATTCTGTAAACCTTTGATCTGCTGTGATTTTCTGTCAAAGAGTCAGCCTTAGGGTCCAAATGCACCTAGATACATACCCGTTTCCAGCGCCAGATACAATCATACCAAAGTTCTGCATTTGGTAGTATAGCCTCGCTTGCAAGCCGCTCATGCGAACCTTGATGACTCGCTCGGTTTTGTCAGGTAGATCAGCTTCCACGTCCTTTTTAAGGCGACGAAGCAAGAATGGTCGGAGGACTTTGTGTAGGCGCCGAATGACGAGAAGAGATTCTTCTTCGTTCAGTTCGATCTTATCCCCACCACCTGTATTTGCGAATGGCGTATTGAACCACTCGTCAAAAGATTGGACCGAGTTAAAGACCTTGGGAAGAACGAAGTTGAGAAGAGCCCACAGCTCAGGTAGGTTGTTCTGGAGAGGTGTTCCTGTTAGAATAAGTCGGTGTCGCGAGGTATAGAATTGTGTAAGAGTTTGCGAGAGTTTGCTATTGGTATTCTTCATACGGTGTCCCTCGTCTATCGGTGATGTCAGGGAAACAATTCGCAAGAGGGCTGTGGCACTAACCAATGATCATGTGTGTCCATTTCCATTTACACAGAATAGGACGGTCCTTGATGATGTACTCATACGTAGTCAACAACACATGGAAAGGATTTCTCAGTTGCATTTGTAGGTTGCGGCGGACGTTGGGGAGACCCTTGTAGGAGATTACGGTCAGGCTTGGGGCCCATTTTGCAAACTCAAGACTCCAGTTGGTAAGGGTGGACAAGGGAACGATAACAAGGTAAGGACCTTGTTCATTTTTGCGCTCAATGAGGTAGGTGACTAGAGAGATGGTTTGAATGGTCTTTCCAAGTCTGGAAACTGTATCAGAGATGATGTTTGTTCGGAGGAAAGAAGGGACTCACCCCATCTCATCGGCAAGAATACCATCCAGTTTATTGTTATATAAGCTAACCATCCATTGTAATCCTTTCAGCTGGTATTCCTTCAACGTCCCACCGGTAAGGATCCGCGGTTGTGTAGTAATTTTCTCGTTGATACGATGCGCAACACGGTAGTAATCCACCTTTCCTTTCTCATCAGGATCTTCCACTCTTGACGCTCCGAACGTGGTCTCGTCTATTGGCCCATCTATTTGATCGTTGGCAGATGGAGGCATTAGACGCGGTCCTCCCGCCTCTGTTTGTTGCGCAATAACGGCCTGCGCCAAGGAATCCAAATATTGGTCCGTCTGCTTGAGCAGATGAGTGATGCGAGTATCTTTCGCAGTATCGATGAGCTTCAAGTACGCCCCTTCGTCGTCGTTTTTCAACGCTCGCAGACGTTCTTTCGACACTCTCTCGATTCGTTTTTGTTCTTCCTTCTCCGTCTCTGAATGGAACTTGGAAATTCCCTTGCCCAAACGTTGCACCTTCGAAAGGTTGTTACGCTTATCTGTCATCATCTGCTGGCCATGTTGACAGATGACACGCAGATAGTCGAGATGCTTTTGTTTCGCACGACGTTCACGTTCTAGTCGTTGTTTTCTCTCAGCATTTTCTGTCATTCGAGCATCTCTGAAGGCAGGCTTTCGTATCTTGCGGAAATCCTTTCGATCGGTTGGTATTGCAGTCCCAAGTAGCATTTTCTCAACAACCATTTGGCGAAGTTGGCGCTGCTTATGGCGAAGAGACAGGCTCTTCTGTTCGATCAAAAGCCGTATTTTGCTGCGAGCTGTTAGGATTGGTAAGGTATGCCGGTTCATAGTCTTCTTGGTTGCCTCTTTCTCTTCGACAGGTGGCCCTTCCAATCCCTCGCCAAAAGCGCTGGATAACTCTCCTAGCTCCTTGAGGCGCTGCTCCACTCTTGCATCAATAAATTTCCTTCTCTCTGCAAGTATCGGCAGAACGTCGAGTCCTTCTGGGAATATAGTTGGCATAAGCACTCGCTGCTTAGCCGGGACCTGTTTAAAGTGGTCCAATGGGCTAATGTAGGCATTAAATGGATATATACGAGAGTTTTGGTCATGTTCTAGGCCATTAGGATCTTCAATGAAGCGGCCCGCTGCAGATTCTTGCGCTCCTCGAGCTGCCTGTTGGACATTTTCTGGAACGGGGGCAGCACGCTGCACGTATCTCCACGCTGTCATCTGGGCCTTGAGCGTGTTAAGCTGGTTATCGCTCAACGACAACGCTATTGGTGGGGAAGGAGACGAGGATGGCACCCCCGCTGGCGCTTGAGACGCTGAGTCAGCTGGAACGGGCTTTCCATTCGTGATAGGAGGACCGTCTAGATGTTGCTGTTGTTGGTTGTGCGCATGAAGCCGCTGAGAATAATTGTGAACGAAAGCTTTCAGGTTTCTAGCTTCCTCGTTGCTATCGTCCATTACAACTCCGTTTTGCTGCATCGCGGTGAGACGCTGTTTGGGAATGAAGGTTATTAGCCTACGGCTGTGGCTAAAAGAGCTCTTAATTTCCATGTCCGACTTACCTGGAGCGCGTTGGCAAGTTGCGGGTCTGAACGGGCCGCCTGAAGAAGCATTGGATGGGGCCCAGGACCAACTCCTGGATGTGGTCTCGTTGCTGTCGCCATTTTCTACGATATTCTCGACGATTCGGCAGGCTCGTTCCTCAAAAAGGCGAGCCAAGTCCGACAGCGGTTGCGCCCACTTATTTGTCCCACCTTTCACCTTCACCACCCTCTATCTCACTTGCATCTAATTATTTTTTTGAAATCAGAAAGAAATGACTACGATACTTACGACTCGTAAAGAAGAAGTCACACAGGCTACCCGAGCCGTTATTCATCCTCAGTTTCATCAGATTCATCTCAAAGTTGAAGATTACCTCAAGTTCAGGCCAGAAAATCCAATTAAACTCGATAAAGACACACAGATATGTAGACCCAATCTGAACGGACACTGTCCTCTGGGCCCGAGGGACTGCCCTCTACGACATACGAACCCGTCACCTCTCAATTTCCAACCTGCAACACAACAACAACAGCAAACCCAGCGTGATCCTCGTATAATGTCAACGGTAAGAGATTTATTTTTTCTCGATTTAGTTTCTGATCTAAGTAACACACATAAAGGTTTGTAAGCATTGGCTACGAGGACTCTGTAAGAAATCCGATGCATGTGAATTCTTACATGAGTACAATCTCCGTCGTATGCCAGAGTGCTGGTGGTTCGCCAAAAATGGGTTTTGCTCTGCTGGAGAAGAATGCCTGTATGCCCATCCTAAAGGTAGTCAAGTGGAATGTCCGGACTACAATCGAGGGTTCTGTAACCTTGGTACTTACAATTATCTCATTCCCTTACGTAACGCAGATAACTGACTATTATCTAGGTCCCGATTGCCCTCGGAAACATGTGCGACGTGTAATCTGCCAACTGTATCTCAATGGCTTTTGCCCCGCAGGATCAACATGTCCAAAGGGACAGTAAGTACTTCTCTTTTTCGATTCATGCACTTGATTGACAAGAGATATAGCCCTAAGCCCACGTTACCCCCACCGTCTGCTTACGAACCGATGCCGGATACGCAACGAGATCTCGGCCCGCCTCCTCCAAACTTTGGACGCTTTGGAGGAGACCCTAACCCTATGCATCGTGCAGATGGATCAACTTTTGTCCCCCGCCGCAACCTAGACGAGGTTATGTGCTTCAAGGTATGTCTCTTCATCTACTTGGTCTATCTTAGTATTGAATGACGATATTTTAGTGTGGACAATACGGGCACTACGCAAACCAGTGTCGCAACAGGAATGTACCGGGCAACAGAGGCGGAGTTGAACGAGGTCTGGCACCCCTGAAAGGCGAAGGTCGATGATCGATATCGTTTCTTATCATTTAGTTTGATTTCAGCCATCCTGTTTTACCTCTACACTCGTTATGATTAAGCCATGTCTATCAACTTTGGTCACTGAGATTTGAGGTGCTTCTTGACTGAATAGTAATACGTTTGTCTCCCAAAACCTATAAACCATGACATGCTTCAATTACAGTTAATCAACTTTCATTAGCGCGAATATTTTATGCGACTCACCGGCAACAGAACAGGAATAGAGTAAATGGGACGTTGCCGATGAACGCGCCGTTCCAAGAGGATGGCTTCATTATGATCTCGTAAGGTGTTGCTAGTGCGGAAACTGCAACGCTGATGCATGTATCAGCGACCTTGATTACTCATGTTAAATTTGACCCTACTGAGATATCTGCAAGACCGTCAGTATGCTCGAACAAGTCTCAAGGAGAACTGAACTCACATCTGCAATAGCCAACGCCATTAGCAATGCGCCAACAATCCTCTCTTGAGCGACCTACGGAATTTTAAGATCTAGGTCGAAAAGAAATAAGGTAAAGATTTCCAACCAGATCGTTTCGCAAGCTATCCCTGGCAGCCCGGAAAACCAACGAACCAATCAATCCAAGGAGGAAATAGCCTGGACGTTCTGTAAGTCACCCACTATTCAGAGTTATAAATACACGACGATTACAGTTCGCCAATTGCCAAATAGCCATTTTAGCTGGAAGGTGCAAATTCGATACGGATTTTATTTCTGGTACCAGCTCGTTGTAGAACCAGGTTGCGCCAGGAAAGAACCATATCATGAACACTGGCACGGTGGTCGAAATCGGCTCAATGTAGAAAAATAGAAGTCTATAGAACCCCGTGAGTGCTGGAAATGATTCATTTTGCATATTTATGGATGTTGGAGTAGGAAGAGGCCCAGTGATCTAATACGACGGTCGAAGTCAAGGTCAACGTGAACTTGTGCCTGGAGATGGATGGAATGTTCGCTTGTCAAGCTGCATTCCTATGACTGGATGGAGGGGAGAATATACTAATAACTCTCTGATAAATCTTTAGTTCACTATATGGTCATTTGGTAGGCCAGGGAGAACGATTCGGGTTCAGAAAGATTTGACCAAACATGTCGACAAACTTTGCCACCTACTCATCCGTCGACTAAGTACTAAGATACACCGAAACAGGGC
>WSTP01000561.1:0-11338 GCA_019627735.1 Serendipita sp. 400
GAAGCTCCGAGTTAATCTGTGATGGGATAGAGTATAGTGGCAGCTATAGACGGTGATGAGACTGGCGTTGGAATGCAAAAAGGTGAAAGTGACACAGAGGTGGGAGTCCAAAAGGCAAAAAGTAGACGTTTATCGGTGATGACAAGCGTTGAATTGGATGGGCTGGTTGAGTTCTCAGGAGCAATACAAGCGGGGATGGTCGGAAAACCCCTATTCCACTTTCAACCGCATCTCGAGTTTGGTCGGTACTTGAACGAGAATAGAGACACTAGATTCTTGAAAAAAGTACGTGAGAGGTGATTTTGGTGCAATCGTAAAGCATCACGTACTCTGCCGTCCCTGCCATGTTGGCCGAATAATAAGAGGTGAGGCCAAGTCGCATGTCCTCTTTAGAAAGTTGAATACATTGACCTAGAAATGTCATCTTATCAACTTGTGGTGTTCTCTCCTTTTTGCACAAATTGACGAATGGATCGTCATGTTGAAGCCACGTTTTGACGGTTCTAGTTTGGACATCGTCGAGTGTGCGATCTGACGAGCTCGCGGAGTCGATAAAAATATGTGGATTTATAGTCGACTCTTGTAGTGAGTTACGGGTAGGTTTATGGAGGATGGAAGAGGTACGGTAGATGTCAAGTTCAAGGGACAAAGCAAGAGCTGTCGGTCGAAACTGTCGAAACTGGCCAACCTCGTCGTTGGACATGCTACCATCGTATAAATCGAATCGAAGAAGGCGGTCTTGAAGCTGTAGTCATTTTTGGCTCCGTGAAACAGGCGGGTGCTTGTAACAGGCAGGTCGCCACTTTTGCTTTTGGACCTTATCATCTCGTGGCATTTGGTCAAAATTTCAAGTGGCACTTGCTAGAGCTCCCTATCAGCACGTCAAAAATTGATTTGAAAACCCCTGATGTCGATATTCTTCTATCCAAGAGACCCATCCATCACACAATCATATCACTGTCACGTCCTAATAGGCCAACTTTTATCACTGCAAGCGCAAGCGCGAACTACCGGTCTCCATATAATCGTATCCGTAGGCTATGTATGTCGTTGGAATGGAAAGAAACATCCAAATGGGAGCCCGAACGGGATTCACGACCTCTCATCTTGGGCTCTTGGCCAGTACTCTGACAGTAAAAGTGCTCGGGAGAGGCTGGTATCTAAATCTAAACGCCTGAGATACGTAAAACCCTAAACCTGGGTACTAGGGTACACCGCCATCAGGGTAGCCGATTTAAGGCGGGAGCTCATACTAAATCCAAATCCAACAGAAAACTGAAGAGCAAACGTGAAATTCACGGTTACGAAATCACAATCAAGGAGAAGATGATGCGGTCACGCATCAAATGAGCAAGACGCCACGAGAAGTGACTAGGCGAATGAAATTGAGACGAGTGCGAGAAGGGAGCCTAATAGGCAATGAGAGGAAGAGAGAGTAGAGAGGACATATATGATTGGACAAGAGAAAGAGTAAAGATCATATCAGTATTCATGGCTGTCGTACCTAGATCGATCAAGAGAAGCACTCTCGTTATCCAGGTCTGTCTTTGAATCGCTGGAGTATCACCAGATGTGACTCGTTGGAGCTGCCAGGCGCCGAGGCAGTAAAAATAACATCATTTGAGGATAACCATGGGGCTTTCTGTAAAGAAACAGCAAGAGGATATGGCATATGATCACGCACATGTACACAACCACATCTATATTCGGCTTATGCTCGCGCAGACTCTTCTTGACCAGCATATACGTAATTACCAGCAAACGTTGACCATTGCGATGGGTGACAGGATGACTCCGAATCAGTTAGATGACGGACGAGATTTGGTCTCGGGAACAGAGTCGAACACTTTGGGCAGTGTCCATGAACGTTGTGCACCTTTTCCAGATGCTCTCCAGCATTGGACATTCGTGAGCACTTCTTGAGGCAGAACGGACACATCCACTCTGTGTTTACAACAGAAACAGGGCCAAGGGGAAGGGGGAAAGGGAGGAAAAGCGTAAGTAAAGTAATTCATAGGTCCAAAGTAGGTCATTTATAATCCGGGATCAGGGAGATTGCTGATTAATGGATGGATTGGTAATATGCCCACATACCGAGATAATCCTCATGACACCTCTGGTGCCGCTTGAAATTGTCCGAGCGGGTGAAGTCTATTGGATAGCATAAACAGCAGGACAATGGGAAAAGTGGTATGTGTACCCTTTCCGCAGCCAGGAAGCTCACAAACGAACTCACCCCTGGCTCGATTCCTATCCAAGGACTCGTGCTTTATATTTGGGTCCCTGGGGGAATACCGTGGAGCAGGTCGCTTCCGTTTCTAGACATGTGTGAGAAAAGTAAAGGAAGCAGTTTGCTTGCAGGGTTCGCACTAGGTGGGCGTAACTGCAAAACGCAGAGCAGAAAATGAACACGAACTTACTTTGCTCTCATTATAAACGGAAGGTGGAAGGGGAAAACTGGAAGACGCATTTGTTGGTCTGGCTGTATTCGGCGTTGAGCAAGGCATTGGGTTGTGGTGGTCAGGGTCAAGGTTGATGCACCCTCCTGGGGACAGAAGGGGCATTATATACGCGTCGCCTTCCTTTGGAATGTTCCAGAAGTCACAAGAGTCAACCAGTGTTTGCCGATTCCGGATGATCGATACGTAGTTATTAGATCTTAGTGCAACCCCTAACTTGTTCATATCATCGTTCGCTACTGCAGCCTCCTGGTTCTTCGCTTTACGTCATGATTGGCATCAAACTGGTTTGGGCTCGTGACCATACTACCCAGCCACGAGGAAATTTTTCCTACAGAAGGAGCACAACTCGTCATATTAGCCGATCTTTCATCATGGAACTCACGTTATAGAGGACGTTCCGGAAAAAACCCCACTCTCCACGGGGCTTAGGTCGAAAGGACGCGGGTATCCTGAAAGAATCCTGAGCCTATTTCAATTAAATGGGTTTTTTGGAAACTATTGGAGGGGCCGACCAGGAGATCTATGGCGCAGTTGACGATGGGAGATACTAGCTGGGCTGGTTTCGAGACGGGCAAGTTCACAGCCCTGTATGTTATCAGGAGTCCCACGCGAACGGAAAAGATGGATAATTAGCTCATGCGCCGGGAAGCTTTTCAAGGAGCCTGTTCCATCGGGGAGGCGACGGATACAAAGACGTGGGTAGAACCGAGTATAATTATACCTGTATAGGTCGTCTACAAAGAGGAAGCTGGTTAGTAGAACCGAAGAAAAGGAAAGAAACCGTCAACCCTGAGTCTTGGTTTCTTGGGTCGAAGATGGCCAAGCAACTAAGAACTTTGAAATCAGAAGAGATTCCGTACCCTGAACCCTCTTCAACCTGCGAGGAAGAAGTAAACTATACAAAGAGGTTGGATTTCCCTCTCTGCTCCGCTTGTAGCTGGTTAGCCGTAAAACAACCAGCAACGAGCGGAATCAAAAGGAAACGAGAGTAACTATCCACCAAAGTGCGACAATCAGTATCTGTACTTGGATACAGCTGACGGACCAGCGTTAATTGAGCAATTAATCGTTATCCATCCCTGGACGAGCGGGACTTGTCGCCAGGAGGCGAACCAATTCAGCAACCAGTACAGGTTACATGCTATCACCAGCTGTCATCCTCTATTTGAGTCTGAATCTGAAACTTTGAACTCCTTTCCGGCACCTCGGCAAAACACAGTAGCCGTAAACGCATGGCTGGATGGAGCTGGACTGCAGGGTTTGAAGCTAGATGCAGAAGGAGGTTGGTCCAAAGGAACCTTCGACAATCTCTCCGGCTCTCCGACATGCCGATCACCTACACCTCATGTTCCTTGGAGTTTCAACCATCATTTGCCTTCATCTACAGACCAAGACGCTCAGGTTTAAACTTGCCCCCTCCCACATCTTCTACGACAAAAGAGAGAGCGCATCAACGAGTAAGCAAAAAAATGGTATATCCGCAAACAAGAGAACAAAATCTGACCCAAAGAAACTATGTGCAAAGAATACCATGAAAGGGGAAGTGCATGAGACGCGCAGCGAAAGACCAACTAGAGAACCAGGCTCTATACTAAACCGAACAGGATGAGACGAAAGGGGAAAAGAGGGCGAAACATAAAAATGGATAGGGGATATCGAGCATAAAGGAGGGGGAAGTGACACGAAGGCGCATACTGAACTGGATCCGGAACGGAAACAGCCTCGGTAAACTCATGGGCCTGCGGATTTGGTCCACAATGACCCTTCAAGGGACCCAGATCAGGGTCGAGACCGGAGACTGATAATTATTCAGCCATACTCTTCCCTCTTTTTGGGAAAGACGAGGAGAAACCGGGATATATCGACCAAGTGGTATCTCTTTCCAGATGAAACTTCCAACGTCGCTGCCATCACTGGTCATCGTCGACGTAACTTTGTGGGTTGGGAGTGCTGTCGGCATCAAGGCATCTTACGGGACGGTTTCGCGTGCCGGAAACCCTTCAAAGGAGGTCCTTGAGTGAGTTATAACACTCTGATTCGGTGTCTATCAAATGACGACCGAGATCTGTAAGTGATGGATCCTTCCACATCCCCTTCCTCGCCTTTCTCGTCTGTTTCCAGTTCTCTCCACAGTTGGGACATGCAAGACAAATTCTCTGATTCTTGCGAGTATGATGGTTATGTTGGGAGCGGTCGCAGTCGTCACGTTGGAAATGCTCGCGGTGGGCATTTTGGAAATGATCGAATGCATTATCCTCGCGACTGATTCCTTTGCTACAATAGGGGCATTTGCTGTCTGAAAGGACAAAAAGTGGTTAGCTATCCGTTCATCACACGAATATAGAGCATGGCACATACCATATTTGCCAATGTGCCTTGCTTGATGTCGATCCAAGGAATACTGACATGGAAACCCTACAAGTCTTGGGTTAATCGCAAGTCGTATCAACTGAGTAACTGGAACATACTGAATTTGGCATATCCTTCTTTCCTGCAGGTCTCACAGATATACCTATGGGCAGGGTTGTCTGACCCTCCCCCGAAGATCGATCTTCCCGCAGTGCGAGCCTTAGGAGGCGCCTTCGACACTCCAGAACTTGCACTAGTGGAGGCTCCCACCTACAGAACAAGTCAGCGAAACGCACGTTATTGACGGAAAGAGGGAGTAAGGCCGACATTGTTGGTTTGCTGAATCGGCTGTTTTTCCGCGTCACCTCCGAGTGCAGGGAAACCCCAGTCAAGAGAGGTGCCTCCAAAAGCCATATGTGAATCCCACCGCACTACGTGGTTACGGCTATCGTCCATCAGGGTGTCGCCTTCATGTTCATGGGAGTGCGGCTCAGTCGGACCATCTCCGACTTGGTCGCCTGGATGCGGCTCTGCTGGGTCGTTCCCGAGTTGGTCATCTAAATCCGACTGGGCTGGGCCCAAAATCCTTGCTACATCACGGAGAAAGGCCTACGAACAAAAGTGTAGATCAGCTATCAACCATCCCACATATATGTCGTTGCAGAGAAGGGTTGGTTGTAGGAATACCGACCTCAAGATGATTTGGGTCTTCAGGAACCTCAATACCTAGCGCCCTCAAGAATGCAACCTCGGGTGGTGGCAGTGGATTACCTAATCAAGGATGTCAGGGGAGTCTTCCAAAAAGGGTTCCAGCCAAACAAAACCCAATACTCACGCTCGAACACCTGTTGTATATCAGATATATCCACAGCATTGGTTTGGGAAAGGCCTGTGTAGGAGCTGTGAGGTGGGGGCGCCGGGACGGTGCGCATGGGAGGTCTCTATATTAGAATATGGGCTAATCCTCAGTGGAGTGACAGCTACAGAGGACAATGAGACTGACACTGGAACGTCAAAAGGAGAATTGGACAGAGAGGTCGACTCCTAACGTTTAAAATCATACGTTTCCGCGAATTTAAATGGAGGGGAGCTGGTTGGGTTTTGTCAGGAGATTTTTTTTAGGCGGAGACAGCCCAAAGGCCCCTCTTTTCCCCGTTCTTACGTTTCTATCGATACTAGACGAAGAAAATAACCTAAGGTAGAGGAGTGAGAGGGTGATCGTGAGACATCGTGCACCATGCCGCCTCTGCACGTTGGCCGGATATCAGGCTTCGGTGTGGTTGCGTCGCGCATCCCAAATAGAGGGATCCCGTATCGGTTGTGAAACATTATTTAATAATTTCGTCATGATTTCCCATTTCAACGAATTGACAAGTAGTTCCTGTTATTGAAGCCGAGGTTTTCATTTCGACGATTCTGGACCTCATCATAGGTGTAGTCCAACCAGTCCGCGAAAAAACAGATAGATGGATAGGTAGCTGTTCTGGAGATTTATGGATTCGCTTATGAAGGATGGAAGAGGTTGAGGTTGAGTTTAAATGACAAAGGAAGTCGGTCGGTCGAAACTGTCGAAACTGTCCTGGCCCCTCGTCACTCGACATAATGTTACCAATGCATGAAATTAGACCAAAGAACAGGCTCAGGAGCATATACCAGTAGTTGTTTCATTGATACAATATCAAGGTGACTACACTGAGATCCACGATCCCTTCCGAACCAATGAGTGGCTACGAACGAGTGCTATGTGTGCTTACGCACAGGTCGTAGGCATCGTGAGGCGAGGAAGAAAAGATGAATGGGTATTCTTGATGTGGGTCAATGACTGTTATCGCTGATCGACGAGACCTTTCACCGGTTTCATATGCTGGGATCGCCTCCAAAGTGTCCCTTGAGTGATGTGTAGCAACTCGATTCAACATCCATCAAATGCACACTGAGAGCAGTACAAGATGATTTCTGCTCCGTTTTCCAGTCGTCTTGACAGTTGGGACACTTCATCCCTTCAAATTTAAAGTGATGCTTATGTTTGAAATGATCAGGTGCATTGTCCTTGCGACTAATTTTCTTAGGACAATACGGACATTCGCACTCTTGAAAGGACAAAACAGTTAGCGATCAGTTTATGACACATATACAGAGCATGAAACATACCGTATTCGCCATTATGCCTACTTAGGTGTCGCTTTAATTGGTACTTTCTGTCAAAGCCTAAGCCTTCGGTCAAAAACACGCATATATCAATTCAAAGGGAGCTCGTACTGTTCTCCACTCCAATTTTAGCACAAACCTCGCAGTGGAACATGTTGCCTGGTTTGTTTTTCCCGGCCTTATAGATGTCTCTCGGTGCAAAACAAATATTTGAGGATACTGTTGGGACTTTCGGAACTCCTGGCTCTTGTAAAATCTGCAACTGACCAGAGTTGGCACTAGTAGACGCTTCTGACTACAAACCAAGTCAGCAAAGCCTTCTTGAGAACGGAGGAGATAGACTGACATCAGTGATCTGTTGGACAAGTCCCGTCCCAACGTCTCTCGCAGTCGTCTTCCTCACTTTTGGTTCTCGGGGGGACGGTAGTGAAAACGGACGCTTGCGCTTCGATGCCTTTGCGTTTGAGAGCTGCGCGCCGAGCTAAGTCAACCAATAAGCGAATGTAGTTCAAGACGATAATAAGAAGAAGGGGAAATACCTCTGGGGCGACATGTGGATGACTGTCGACATTCTCTGCGGTAGTTTCACGCGTCTGCTCCTTGCCGAAACCGACCTTGGAGGACGAATTGACCTAATCAATCGATTGATAAACACAATCAGGTAAAAGACAGGCAAACGGATACCGACATAATCAGTCTGGAAAGCCACACCCTGCATGTTTTGGGGCGACTTCCCGCCTTGTTGAGAGGTGGGATTTTCAACATGATTCAGACTGGCCCTTTTTCCACTGGAAGACTCCGCCTTAGCAGCATTCATGGGCCTATGCCAAGGCTCCAATGAACCCTGGATAGGAGCCGTACCCATAAAGTGCCCACCCTCTGAGCTCCACTGTACGGCGGGTTCTTTGCTCATTTCGTCGTCTATTAAATCACTTTGGTTGGTGCCTTTGTGCGAGCGCGACTGTAACTGGGTTGGAACATCCCGAACTTGGTCGTTTGGCGACTGGGCTCGACCATCCCCAATTTCATTATCTGAAATCGACTGAGTTAGACCATTTTCAGTTTGGTCATCTGCATACATCTGGGCCGGGCCCAAAAGTGCCTCCAGTTCGCGGAGAAGGGCCTGTATAATCGATCATCGAACATATATGTCATTGCAAAAAGAAGAACCAGTAAGAAAGCACTAACCAGGCCCTCAAGAATGCTTGGATCTTTAATACCATCAATACCTATCTCCTTCAAGAATTGCAGGTTTTGTTCGACGTCGATGACGTCGATGGGCCAAGTGAAAGAGTTGCCTAAATTGGTCGAGTCAGGGGAAATCGCTTGAAGGCTCCCTCGTAAAGGCCAGGCCTGAAAGACATCAGACACTTACGCTCAAAAGAGGCTGATAAGTCGGAACTATCCAAAAAATCAGCTTCTGAGGAGGCCGCGGTGGGGCTGGAGACTGTGAGTGTAAGATCCGTGGGCATGGAGTTTCTATATGAGCTTCTGAGCTAGTATCTAGTGAGATAGAGTATAATGGCAGCTATGGACAGCTACGAGGCTGGCGTTCTTACGCCAGACAGTGAAAGCGGCAGAGAGGTGGGATTCCAAAATGCAAATAAAGCGAAAAGGAAAGGAAGGCTTAAATGGTTTGCTGTGAATACTGATATTGAGTGGGCTGGTTTAGTTTGTCAGGAGCAATAGAAACGAAATATGGCTCCATCATTTTTCGGTCTCAACCACGTCTCGAGTTTCTGTCGATACTCAGCGAGAAAGAGAGATGGAAAAATCTTACAATCACGAAGCGAAGGGCCAATTTTTAGCGCAATCATGAGACATCGCGCCCTATAACGCCTCTTTACGTTGGTTGGACAACGATTACCCGGTGAGGTTAAGTCACGAATGCACACTGTAAAGGTTGAAATACTGATCTTGAGTTTTTCACGAGTTGACGAACGGCTCATCAGGTTGAAGTTGAGTACGCATCCCCTTCGATGATTCTTGACCTGGTCGGTTGTACAATTTAACCAACCCGCAAAATCGACGAAATGTGTGGACGCACGATTGATTGTCTTAATCACTTGTAGGTTGGTTTGTGGAAGGTGGAAGAGGTAGCTGCCGAGTTTGAGGGACAAAGGAAGAGGTGTCAGTCAAAACTGTCGAACAAACGTGTAGGAAGTATATCATGGAAACCACTATTGAAGCTACAACTATCGCTTGTTCTGCGATACGGGTTGATTGTGGTAGCAGCGACCATCCTCCAGCCTAGACCTTGCCCTCTCGCTGGGTATAGCCGTGTCCTCACTGCTAGGATTCTATACCTCGTCCTGAGGATCAACGTTATTGGCCCTGCCACCACACGACAGCCCAGGTAGATCGACCACAAGTTGAAGGAGATTATAAGGCCATTTATCGGCTGGCTTCCATGGTCATTCGGGAATATTGGTATGTTTTCTTCTGTGGTACACACAGAGGGATAATCGTTCTTATCGATCTAGGGGTCAAACACCGTCTAGTACCATGTGTGCAAGGGCAAGTCTTTCGAGACGAGTTTATCTGGTACATTAACTTCTCTGAATATATTAGGCGTAATTCTTGCACTATGGGCTTGGTACACCAGTCCCACCGCCGGTCTCGGGTCGGGAGCAGGAGATAGCAGGAACAACAATAAGGAATAAACTAAGTCACAGGTATCAATTGACATTGCAATCTATTTCTTCTGGAGCCATTTAATCGCCCATAAAACGCAGTTCGCCGACTAACGGTCAGACTATCAGCAGAGTAAGATGGGTTGTAGATTCATTAACACTGTCATATCCTAGCTATTGACCCTTAAAATGAATTCGTGATTTAATGCATAGAAAGTGAGCATGGGCTGATGACATAAGTCCTTAGAAATAGGCCCGACCCAATAGAGGGAAAAGGAAGGGGGAGATGATCGTAGCAGTAGATAACCGATTATAAGGTGAATATTGAGATTCTGATATCGGGTTGAAAGGCCTTGCTTTGCCTTATATGTCAGCGAACTGGAAGACCTGATCTGAGGGTTCTGCTTCTCATTCCTCCATCTCTTGTGGTCCTTTCATTTCGTGCCGAGATGGATGACAATCGGCCTCTTCCTCCATCATATGGCGGCTAAAGTCCATCTTTGAGTAAAAATCATCCTTTTTGCAATAAGGACAAGTCCTCCCGACGATACCATGGCAACGTTCTAGGTGTTGATATACATTGTCCAAGCGACTGATGTTCTTTCTGCACGAAGGGAAGGGACATTTTAAGCCTAGTTCACCGACGTAAATAGACCCAGAGTGCGTCAGTATTACTATCAATATCGCTACCACTACCTCTGCCACTACTACTGCCACTACCAGATTCCCAACCAACTTTCATCAGAGTAACCGCTACTCACCTTTGGCCGCGTCATCATGTTCGTTCACATCGTGACCCTTCATGTGCCGCTGGAGTGAGAAAAGACTCCCGAGCCCTGAAAGGAGAATGAGAATCGACCAAACGTATGGTTCAAGAAAGGAAGCGAAGGTGATATCATTGGAACGGGAGAAAACAAATATTCACGCATTGCACAGGTTGGCACATTGCAGACGAACTTGCTGTCGGTTGATGCTTGCTGAACCCTGCTGGACTTGGTTATATCCCGGCGGCTATAACGAGGGCCCTGAAACGACTTTGGCGATGTATTCTCCTCCTTTGTGACCCTCTTTCCCCTCTTGGAGGGGGATGAAAGGTGAAATCGGCTGTATTTTGAAGGGACAGTGGTCACCGCGCCGAAAGTCTGAATTGCCGATAATTCGTTAGCGGCTCTGTGGATCTACGGGATATGATATCGAATACAGTACGTAAAAATGGAATGAAAAATAGAAAACGAACAAACAAGCAAGACGAATAAAGATAAGAGAAAATGTAGGTACTAACAAGGGTGACATTGCCCTCCGTCTCATGTACGATTTCGTGGCCTCCTGCAGCCACTCCTTGCTGTACCTGCGGGGCCATGGCCGTGATTAACGTCGTGGTTGTCGTAACATACTCCACCAATGCTGACGGCTGGGTGAACCTAGTTGCGTTCGTGGAGGTGTCCAATACTGGAAGCGGAAGGGCGAGAGCGGCACCATAATATAGGGCGTCGTCCACAGCCGTGTCGTAGTCCCCTCCATCCCCCTCACGCCCAACGAGCGAGTTCTATTATAATGATTATTCATGGGAAGAAAACAAATGAGCACGATTCCCGTCTTCTTGCCAAATAATGACACCCAATGAAAAAAGGGAACGGCCTTACTTCTAAGTTTGACAAGATCTGGTTGTCCCCATTGAACGGGCCAAAGAATGTGGTCGGGTGTTGAAAGATGTCTGAGCCACCGTCCCACGAAGTCAGTCCAACG
>WSTP01000562.1:0-11326 GCA_019627735.1 Serendipita sp. 400
GTCGATTTTGCAGATATAATCAAATATGTCCATATCTTCGAAGAGATCGGCACCTTTCGTTGGCAAAAAGCGAATAAGAATGGTATCCGCAATTATGATGTGCAGAACTTCGACTGGAAGGCTATCAATGATGGATCGCATATCGGCGATTTCGAGAGAGAGATGAGGTGCTCGAGAGAGACGGATTATAAGGTGTTTGGAACCCCGCGGCTTTCCCAGCAAGTGCAAGTGGGCGCGTGCGCGCGCAAAATGTCGATTGCTCTGGTCTGACAACCCCTCAATGATTCTATATTTTTACGATCTTCGAATGATTCCTCCCCAACGATTCATGGTGTGAGCCGATGAAGGAAGAGAAGCATACTCCAAGAAGCCTTACTGGCACAGCCGACATCGCATCTTGAACCTCGCTTTGCTTTGGAGACGCCAGACGGATGAGTATATCTGGTTGTAGAATATCCATAGATCTCAAATAGGAGCAGCACTGGACGTGGGATATGCCTCGTAATTCATTCCATTTGGTTTCTCTATGGCCTTCAAAACCCCGAGTTGTTGGTGAGTGAACTCGTTAACAGGTAGATACGCTTTATTTATAGGTTTATAGCATCCAAACGTGATGAAAGGCTTCCTCCTGAGCTCTGGAGTATAATCATCGACTTTATTCTCGACGAAATACGACAGCCATACCAATATTGCAGCCCGGAAAAATTCCCACGCTACCAAGCCCGCCTCAGCGAGGCTGACCACCTCGAAGAGGACTCAGATTTGGAGGGTTGGAGAAATATTCGCTCCGTTTGCAGGACGTGGAGACGACTTGCCGGGCCTCGGCCGCACGTGAATGTCATGCGAGTTCACGCGGACCTTTCGACAGGGGAAAGTACCTTCAAGGGTGCTTCCAGTATGCTCTTTCACAAACAAGTGGATGAGCAGCTCATCTTTGGGACTCTCGTCCGTAATCCTGCCCTTACCTCCCACTTGACAACCATCATCTTTAGCGAAGATCGCCACTGGCACGGTATCGATGCACTACTGGATAATCCTTCCTCATTTCCTCGTCTAAGGTGTCTCTCACTTCTGTCAACAAGAAGTAGACGGCCATTCTGGAGGCGCCTTGAGGAAGGATATCCTCAGCTCGTCTCCCTCACAATCCGTCAGTACGTGTGTGGTGACGAGGGACAATATACCTTGGAGAATCTTGAAATTCTAGATATTAGCTCGTGGAGGGATCTGGAACTTTCGTGTCCCTCTCTCAAACACCTGTCCATCCGTCAAGCCTGTACTGACACCGTCATCGAGTTTTTGATGAAGCATGGTGACCAGCTAGAGTCACTTCTACTCGATGATAACGCCCTTTTCCGGCTGCTGCTACGGTCCGAACAGTTTTGGACAATGTTTCCCAACATCCAAACACTCGGAAAACAGGCTGGAGGGAAGGCTCCTCCTATACCTCCCCCAAATCACCCCCTGCGTCATCTTCGTCTGCTATCGCATCCTAAACTGTTAACTATCAGCATGATCCTCAAAGACCTCGACTGGTTTTCGGGCGTTACACACCTTCATGTTCGGCCTGTGGATCTCCATACGGATACTATGGAACAGCTTAGAGCTCGATGTATGGAGAGAAAGGTCAAAGTGGTTGAGGTTCCAAATTTGAAACTCGTTTCGACACCTCGCCTCGGCTCCATCGTAGCCAGTATGGTCCTCGCTGTCACGTGTCCATGCTGGCTCCCTATACTAGTCTGTAGTCTTCCGTTCATGAGACGCACTGGACGCAGGTGAACGGAAGACTACTGAAGGACACACTGTCGACCCAGAAACGGCGGCGTCTCTGGGTGGCACAGGTCTGGTGATTCTGTATTTATTTTGTAAATTTACAAGGGTTTGATCTCACGAGAGATCTACCTAGGGCGTTTTTGTTGTGACTGTACCTCGCGTTGGTGTCAGCAGTGCTCGCCTGATGTATTCTTGCTAGAATTTCGATACCCATAGATGTCGAAACCGTTATTATGAAGATTTTTGGGTCATTCTAAACTTTTAAAGACCGCCTATAAAAGAGCGCCTGTCAGGCATTACGCCCAAAGTCGAAGGTTGTTCCCTACCTCTCCTGCAGTAAATTTCCTCGATCAAATCGTCTCGTAGTCTCTTCTAATACCTCTATTTCATCTTCAATCGTAATATCATCACGATGTTCGCTTCGCACCTTCTTTCATCCTTTGCCCTGCTCTTCGTCACCGTCGGGTTGGGTGTTTCCGCGACTCCAGTCGAGCTGAAGCATTTCAAACGAACGAACGTAATCAATTCGCCGAATAGTTCAAACTCGAACAGCTGCAACGGTACGTTTCGTCTCCTCGTCTCCACCTGACCAACATCAACGCGAACGAGAGGGAGTGCTCACGAATTCATTATCTTCTTCAGTGGGAGAAGCTCAATGTTGTCAAAGCATTCACCAGAGTCACGACCAAAGCTTCCAACGTCTGACTTCCTTGCTTGGCCTCGTCGCTCCCGCGGACGGCCTTCTTGCCGGTGTCCAATGCTCACCGATCTTGAACGTGGCAGGAGTGTTGAGTGGAAGCAGCACCTGTCACTCACAACCCATTTGCTGCACCGGAAATGAATAGTAAATTCCTTTCCCCTGTCTTCATCCCTCGGAACTGACGTTGTTTGGGTGTAGTCATGGCCTTATCAACATTGGATGTTCTCCACTTTCACTCTAAGCTGACGTCGTGATACGGTATTAATGATCCCTCGTACTGCGATACCCGGGAGTATATGTATGATTACTATACCCTCCTTTGAATCACACTCCTTCACTCTCACGATATCCAGTCGAAGTTGCTAATACCAAGCAAAGGTACCGTGAACCTCCTTCACGGTAAGAAACGTTGTACGGCTCTGCTGTCCAGCAATCCCTTTCCGCATCAATGAATGTATATGACCATCATCGTCCCAAATAGCATATCTAAACACTGCTGAGAGACCTAACGACTTGTGTGGACCCAGTGGTTACCCGATGAACCATGCAGCAGCTACAAGCTAAAGAAGAAGATAAGCATCTCGCACACGTACAGAAAGCGTAGAATACTGACCTCCTGTTGCAAATCTAAACTTTCTAAATCTCTTCTCCACGTAGGTTTTGCTCGCAGTGTATCCTCTCATGCGATCGGCAAACGCTTTGCCAACCCCTTCCCGCATCATTACGCCATTCCTATCTTCTATGATTACGTCGTGTTGATCTATGTGTTCGAGTATGGACCAGGCGCATGGGAGTGGGTCGTCTTCATCAAACTCGTCCTCGTCTTCCAGTCTTTCACACACTCTGACCCAAGTTTTCTCGAGTTCGTGCCATTCTAGTGGTAAAACGATCTTGGAGAACCGGCTTCCAGGACCTGAAACCATCTCTACACAGTTTGTAGCAGCCAACTTGCGCTGATAGGGGCAACGGTGATGGGACTCGAGGTCCAAGAGGATCAAGTTTATGCGAGAAATAGGGGTTGGCTCTAGCCCCGCTGCCCATGTTTCGGAAAAAGGAAGGTAAAAGTGATCGATCGACCATCCAAAGGCGGATAAGTGTGGGAGTTGAGAAAGGGTTTCGAGTGGAAGGATCGCAGAGGGTCGGGACATGGATGAGATTAAAAGGTTGACGAGTGTTTCTCTGCATGAGAGAATCATGACACGTATTGCGAGCGCGTAGTCGATTGCAATGTCCCCTCCCTCGAGGAAGATTGTAGTGACTTCCGGCATGTAAATATCCAGGGGGAAGACACAAGTGGATTCATCTTCGTCGCTATTGAGTGACAGATTGAGTCTGAGATAGACTAGGCTTGGTAGGCGCAACGTATACACGTTTCCGTCGTCATATACTTTGTGCAAATGCAAGTGTGTAAGCTGCTGCTGTACGACACTCATTAGTTCTGGTGTCTGGAGGATCGTTCTAACTCCATAAAAATGGATCCAGAGTGCTTCAAGGTTGGCACAGTGCCGTAACACTCGTGAAGGGTTCCCGACGTTGTCCAGGAAGCGGACGACTTTTGCGTCTGGAAACCCTTGTCCCATATTCGGATCCCATCTTCTGTTCTCTGTCCAGAGTAGGTTGATGTTCCATGGGACGGGTGAGGTGTCGATCCAGGGAACGTTCTTCCGACACGCTGGCAAGCAAGGCCAGGTTCTACACCAGGATTCTCTCCCGTTTACAATCTCCACGCGTTGTGCAGAGTCATTTGCACCAGTGTTGATTGCTTTCTCTCTCCCAAAGAAGATGCGCTGCGGGTCGTGATCGTGCTGGACGATGGCGTTCCAGCGTCGGCAAACGAGGCGAAGGGAGGTAGGTGTGGACGTGAAATAGTGATGGACTTTACATAGATCTACAAAGACGTCCATATCATCGAAAAGACTTGCGTTTTCGAAGGGGAGATAGAGGTGCAGGAGAGCGAACCCAAGGATTTTCTGTACGAGTTCTACCGGAAGTAGAGCATTGATGGACTCTGCCATCTGTCCCACTCGTTGTTGCTCCACGGTATAATTTGGCCGATGTGGTGGTTGGAGGACAAGAAAGATAATAGGCACATAGGTGAAAGGTGTCGCAACGGTCTGGAGACTGACCTCCGCCTGGTCCATGCCAGCATCTCGACATGGTGAAACAGACCAGTAAATCGTGGACACAATCTATCATCAAATAGAATGAGCAATGTAGTACTACCACTTTGTCAAACTAGGATCCGCGCATTATATACGCGTTACTAACCAGAATCGATATTGGTCGGGGCGGCCTGTCCTGGCTAGCGAGGACGTCCAAGGCACGACACTATCACTTTTATTGCTCTCCCTCAGCAACATAAACTCTGGTAACTACACCAACCTTTCTTCCGATTCTATCGCGACATAAGAGAGGGTACTGACAGGTCAACAAGGAATAACCCATGGTCTGAACCGGGAGCATTTATCACATTAATCATCAAATATCTCCTCTCTGGGCCTCTCGGTGTTGATCAGCGTCTACTACTACACCGCTTAACCGCCTTTCATTTCTGGCGCTACCGATGGATGGGATAGCCTTGCGTTATTCCTATACGCCTCAAGCCTCTACTCAAAATAAAAAGTCAACCCATGGTGACCAGACGGTGTATGGACAACAGGCGATCACGACGTGGTATCTCATATAAACCGCCCGTCGCGTGTAACCGAAACGTGGCTCTTCCCATATACCATCTCCGCAAAGAACCTATTCGACGTGGTAGATGCCTTTCTTGTGGTCATCACTATTTCCTTCTCAGTATCTGGAACTTTATGACTTAGGTGGGTAATTATTCAGTCATCTGTCAGTGTAACCATTTTATCAATACCCCAAAAGCCTACTTTAGCTACGAAATACTACCTCCAGAGCTTTGGAGAATCATTCTCGACTTCATTCTTGACGAAATTCGACACCCATATCTCTACTGCACGCCAGCGTCCTTTCCGCAACTACAAGCACGTCTCTATTACGCCGACATGCTCGAAGAAGACTCAAAAATAGACGAATGGAAGAGAATCCGCTCGGTTTGCAGGATGTGGTGGGAGCTCGCCGGACCTCGTCCCCACCGCCGCCTTAGCCATCTTCCTTCCGTCAACTCGAAAGAGAGAGGCATGCTAAATGGCACATCGAGTATTCTCCTTTGCACAGATTTCGACGAAAAAAACCTCTTTGGGAGAATCGCTCACGACTCCACCTTTAGCCGTAATTTGACTACGATCATCTTCGGCGAGGATCATCCATATGAATGGGTAGATCTACTCTTTGCAGATCCATCGTCATTTCCCAATCTGCGCTGCCTTTCGCTTCTATCCGTCAGAAGTAGCCTACCATTTTGGGAGATCATTCAAACTGGGTTTCCACAATTAACCGTCCTCACCCTTCGATCCATTGTCCCCGATCAACCAAAACGCTACACTTTGAAGAACCTGGAAGTTCTTGATGTCGCTACAATGAAGCACCTCCGTCTGTCGTGCCCATCTCTCAAGCACCTTTCCATCCGGCATGGTGGTACGAGTGCCATCATGGATTTCTTGATAGAGCACAGTCAGCAACTGGAGTCACTTTCGCTCCAGGGCGTTGCGCTCTCAACTTTAATAGCACAGGCCGATTCCTTATGGTCCATTTTCCCGAACATAAGGATGCTCGGAAAGCAGGCGACAGTATCCTTACCCACTCCCCCTCTTGGACATCCCCTACGTCATCTTCGACTCTTTTCTCGTTGTGGAAGCCTGGACGCTGAGACCATCATTTCTGAGCTCAACTCGTTTCCCAACATCACTCACCTTCATATCCAATCAAATGATCTCGAGTCTGGTACGATGACACGACTTCGAGCGCGGTGTCATGACCGGGCTGTTGGAGTGGTCAACGTCCCATGTATGAGACCGGTTCCAACCTCACGGGTCGCCTCGTTTATCACGATGGCTGTATTCTCCATCACCTGCCCATTCTGGGCCCCAGGTCTCATCTGTTGTTGGCCAGCAAAAACTTGCGTTTTGAGCAGTGATGGGGAAGACAGCCTTTATGAATGACGGGATGCCGCTTCTGAAAAAAAGGTGGTGAGTAGGCCACAACGATATCAGAGGCGGTACTAACAGATCGAAAGAAACGGTTTACCACCCGAAAGAGGTGTTTCTACCACCTCGATCAATATGGATAGGTTTTTTAGCGCTCCCTGTGAATATTAAGCCTGCCCACTATTTCGGTTAACCACCCAATTTCCGGTGGTGCCGATGAACGGGATACCTCGGTTTCTTTCGCCAGGCGTCTTCAAATTTCCTTAATGAGTAGAATCACCTCCTCAATGCGATATCTGGCGTCTAACTTGCTGCCAGAGGGAGGCCCGACGGTCGGACGGCGCTACTGCAGGGAGAGGTAGGCAACAGCAACGTGGTCTCTCAAGTCTCACATCCAAATCGTTCGGCGCAACACTTATAACCGGAGCGTCGTGTCGAAGTGGTTCTTTCCGGATACCACCACCATCTCCGGATACCAATTCCCACCTCCGCAAAGAACCTATTCGACGTGGTATATGTCTTTCTTGTGGTCATCACTATTTCCTTCTCAGTATCTGGAACTTCATGACCCAAGTGGGCAGTTTCTTTAGCTATTTGCCAGTATGACCATCTGATCAATACTCTTTAAAGCCTACTTCAGTTACGAGGTACTACCTCCAGAACTTTGGAGAATCATTCTCGACTTCATTCTCGACGAGATCCGCCACCCATATCTCTACTGCACGCCAGAATCCTTTCCGCAACTCCAGGCACGTCTGTACTACGCCGACATGGTCGAAGAAGACTCAAAAATAGACGACTGGAAGAAAATTCGCTCGGTCTGTAGGATGTGGCGGGAGCTCGCCGGACCTCGGCCTCACTGCCGTCTCAGTCATCTTTCCTCCATCGATTCAAACATGCTGAGGGGCACATCGAGTATCCTCTTCAATAAAGATCTCCATGAGACAGGACTATTTGAGAGAATCGCCCACGACTCCACCTTCAGTCGTAATTTGACCACCATCATCTTTGGCGACGAACACCCATGTGAATGGGTAGATCTACTCTTTTCGGACCCATCAGCATTCCCCAATTTACGCTGCCTTTCTCTTCTGTCCGCTAGAAGCAACCTGCCATTCTGGGAGGTCATTCAAATCGGGTTCCCACAATTAACCGCCCTCACCATTCGATATTTTGCCCCCGACCAACCAAGACACTACACGTTAAAGAATCTGGAATTCCTCGATGTCGCTACAATGAAACCTCTTCGTCTATCGTGCCCATCTCTCAAGCACCTTTCCATTCGTCACGGTGGGACGAGTGCCATTATGGATTTCTTGACAGAGCACGGCCCGCAACTGGAGTCGATTTCTCTCCAAGGTGCCGTACTCTCAACATTGATGGCGCAGACAGATCGGCTATGGTCCGTATTCCCGAATGTGAAGATGTTCGGAAAACAGGCGACAGTAACCTTACCCATTCCCCCTCTTGGACATCCCTTACGTCATCTTCGACTCTTTTCTCGTCGCAACTCCCTGGACGCTGATACCATCATTTCTGGGCTCAACTCGTTTCCCGAAGTCTCGTATCTTCACGTCCAGTCGGACGATCTTGACTCTATTACGATGAGAGGACTTCGAGAGCAGTGTCTCAGGCGAGGTGTTGAGGTGGTCAAAGTCCTGGGTATGAGATCGCTTCCAACCTCACGAGTTACCTCCTTCATCACGATGGCTGCACTCTCTATCACTTGCCCATGCTGGGTTCCAGGCCTCATCTGCTGTTGGCCTGTGAAGGTTAGGCTTACTAGTGATGGAGAAGATGTCCGTTGTGAATGGGGATGATTCTGACGAAAGGCGGTATGTTGGCAACAATATTATAAGAGGGGTTACTGACTGTTCGACAGAAACAATTCATGATCCGAACAAAGGTGTTTCTACCACCTCAATCAACGAGCGTGGACTTTTTGGTGCTTTGTGAATATTAATCCTGTCGCCCGTACCGTACCGCTTACCATAGAAAAAGTTGTTGACTTTTTTTTCACGGCTCGTACAGTCAATGTCTGACAGATCGAATACCGTGGTTCCAGAGTAACTTTGCGTGGCCATCTGTTGCGCGCGCCCTGATGCGCGCCCGGCTCCCAGCTTGGACTCCCCCCTCTCCTTATTTCGATTCGTTCACACTTCTTACGTCTTCCATACTTTTCATCCCAATCTTATATCTGTGTTCGTTGCATGCCTAATTACTGCTCTACTGTGTTCAAAATTCGCCCTTCCAGACGTGTAGCCGGTGCGTTCGACTATTGTTAAATCTGTTGATGGACCCAATTTTTGCTCAATTTACAACAGGACATACTAATCATAATCAAAGACTCCCATTAGAAATATGGGCCTCGATAATTGACTTTATACTCGATGAAATTCGCCATCCACACTTGTATTGCACTGCAGAAACATTTCCCCGATTCTCGACGCGAATGCTATCTTCCACCATTATAGAAGGAGACCCGCTACTAGACGGGTGGAAGCAAGTTCGTGCCGTGTGTAGAACATGGCGCAGTCTTGCTGGGCCACAGCCGCACCTAGTTCTTGGGCATGCCCCCCTTCGGAACACCGACATTTCGCATGGAACATCGGGTATTTTGGTCGGACCCAAGCTTGATCAGGTCATTGTACTAGACACTCTCCTTCGGAACCCCATCGTCGCCCGAAACCTGACTACGCTCGCCTTTGGCTCTGCATATTCCCACCAGGGCGAAGCGATTGATACCCTTCTGGACAACGCCTCGTCATTCCCAAACTTGAGGTGCCTCTCAATTTCAAGAATAGGGTGCTCACGTCCATTCTGGAAGGCAATTCAGGATGGCTTCCCAGATTTGATCGCTCTCACCCTTCTAAACCACCCCGTCTATGGCTATGACACCGGCCACTACAGACTAGCCAATCTTGAAGTCCTCAACGTCCCTCCTTGGCATGGCTGTCAACTCTCGTGTCCATCCCTTAAGCACCTCTGTATTCGCGAGCTCTGCAATGAAGCCGTAGCAGAGTTCCTGTTCACGCATGGCCACCAGCTGGAATCGTTGTTATTAGACTGTGATCTCAAGACGAATTCGATTCTCAAGATTTTCCCTCGATTTTGGTCCACTTTCCCTAATCTTCAGACATTTGGGAAACGACTAGGCCTCCCTCCAACCCTTCAGGCGCCCCCCTCTTCTCATCCTCTACAGAAACTCCGAATTTTCTCTAGGATACGATGTCTGGATCCGCTCGGCATACTCGAAGAACTCGATTTTTTCGGTCATATTGTACATGTGTACCTGATTGTGGAAGATTTACAAGTCGGTGCCGAAATTCAAGGGAAAAGAGAACTCATGAGGTGCTGCAGAAAGCGAGGTGTGGAGCTTGTTGCACTGCCGATGGAGAACAAGGGACGCTCAAAGATTAAACTTCCTTCATGGATTGTAGCGACAGTCCTTGCTATTACCTGTCCGTGCTGGTGCCCTTTTGCAATGTGGTTTAGTTATAGTGGACCAAGGTGTTAGATAAGGTAGATTGTTTACGACCAAACATTAGACCTATGTAATTTCGTTTCATTTATCACTTTATCCGTCAAGTAGTCAGGAGGTCATGAAATGTATGCTTGAAATATGGCGCATCATATCAAATTGTCCTATTTGATCTGATTATTCGTTCATTGATGACGCCGGGTATCTCCTTGCAAATCGACGACAAGGCGGTCGTCGCTGAACCCTTTTGGCGGAAAGGATCAGCCTCGAAGATAGTATCAAACGCTCTCCATGATGCTCTTAGAGTAGTCAGATCTGCTAGAGGAACGGCTGGGATAGACTGTTGACGTTGGCGATGGCGGAGAGCAACCTTGTGCTACCACCTTTGTGGCACTTCCAATATATGCAGACATTGAGCACAAAACACACATAGATGTCAAATGAGGTGAATGCGGTCCTCTTCATGTCGACTGTACAAGACTGAAGCACGAAAAGGAATAGCCCTAAGCTCCGCTTCACTGGCTCCTGCTTCTTGATAGAGACGCCCCTCTTAGAGCGTCGCGTTGGTATCATGAATTGGTACCAGATGCTCGGTCCCAGTACATAGTTCATTCATTTGACCGAGCCAGAAGCATGCATCAGTAGTTCAGTATACCTTTCTATCGTATTTGGCCAACAATATCTCTTTCAGCACTGTATGCTATCATAAATTGGGGGAATAAGTATGCAGAGTTGGACGAGGAGTGTAGAAAAGGCTAAATCACTATCCGAGACGCTTCTCGGTACTTACTTGGTTTGCCCGAGCGCCTCGAAACTTGGACCCGACGTCGACAATATATGGATACAAATCCCCTGAATACACATAATGTCTACACTCTGGAACTCTCTATCCACACTGTGGCACTCCAAGCGTGATACGAAAGGTATGTGGTTCGAATGTTCAACGGACAATACTCACTCTGGCTATTTTAGCCCCAGCTCATGACAAACTACTCCCTGTGGAACTTTGGTCCATGATCATTGATCTCATCATGGTCGAGATCCGACATCCATATCTCTACTGTCGCCCGGAGACGTTTCCTTTCTTCCTGATGCGCCATTACTACACCGAAGACCTGGAGAAAGATACGATTCTAGATGACTGGAAGAATATTCGCGCAGTGTGTAAGACATGGAAACGACTAGCGGGCCATCGACCCCATCTCCGTCTCGACACTGTACATGCATCAATCGACGACCTACCAGAGGGATTTACAAGTTTATTCACAGGCTTACATGAAAATGAGCCCAGTTTCCTGCGTCAGCTCATCCAGAATCCAA
>WSTP01000564.1:0-11302 GCA_019627735.1 Serendipita sp. 400
TCCACGCCCCGCAACTCAAGGACGGTGATGAGCTCCACGATAGTTGAGACGTCGACATCGAATTTGTCACGATATCCCTTCATATAGGTAGCACCATAGAACCCTTTTTTGGGAAATGGATTAGGAGAATGCGAAGCACAATGACCAAAAAAAATCGCCTATTCACCTGGTAGTGAGCGGACTTTGGTCACGCGATATCGGTCTGCCTTCTCAACATGGGCGACTGGCATGATTCGGACAGACAAAAAGACCTGAATGCGCAGATTCAATCATCAAAAGGGAGATGTGGATACTTGGTACTGACAACGACTCTTGGAAGAGCTGGCCACTGCTTCAAGAAACTGTAGAATGCATGAGGTACACCCTTGCCGGACGATATTTTGTGGAAGATAGCCATTGTCGACATCCTCGAAAGGGGGATCTTTTCGTCTCCGGTGTCCAAGTATAGCTTAAGTTCCTCCTGTATGTAGGGTATCACTTCAGATTTTGAAGAACCGTCGTCGTCTACCACATCAGCCAAATGCGGGAGTTCGAGCTTAGTGACATCAGCGTCGGAATTGCGACATAATCTAGGGTTGAAATGGATAGCAGGAGAATATGACATGGTTTGGATCAGCTCTTCCGAGATGATGTGATGAAGATCGTGCCTATTGGTACCGTCGAATTGATCCTCTAGTCCCTGTGCCCATGTCCAGAACACCATAAATGCGGTCCTACATCCAGGGGAATTGTCAGGTCGGGGGCGTATACTATCATGTCAACACTCACGCGGCGATACCAACCAGCAATGGTACCCATGCGCCATGAGGAACCTTGCGAAGAGCAGCTCCCCAGAAAAGGCCATCCAACAAGCCGAAGAAGAGGAACCATGCGACAGCAAGTATCCAGGACAGGTGCTTGACGTACAGAATCTGAATGGTGATCAAGGTGGTCGTAACAAACATAACGGTGGCGACAGCGAAACTTGCACGGAAACTGTCAGCATAAAGAAACTGGGAATGTAAGGCTTTCGCTTACCCATAAGCATTGGTCAACTTGGCTAGATCTTTGAAGATAAGCACAAATATAATTGTTCCGACGCAAAGGGTCCAGTTGACGGATGGAATATAGATCTGCCCTTGCACGGTATTTGACGTATATCGCATACGTACTCTGTTCGTAACAGTTAGCAGGGTCCTTGAGTTATGTTTATGACATACGGAGGTAAACTGCGTAGGTTGATCAACTGTTGGAACAAGGAAAATGTTGCAGTGATAGTAGCTTGTGAGGCGACGAGCTGTGAGGTATCATCAGAGCCGAAAAAGTAGTATGTCGAAGTGCATACTGTAGCTAGTATGGCAACGACATAGACGAACCTATGAGAAAGAAAGGTATAAGCTACGTTCGTTCGCTTCCCTAGCCAGTATTATTCACCAATAGAGTGGCTTCCCCGCGCCTCCAGGAACAGACGCATAGAATACATGTGCAATAACCACATCACCGTTTGTGATTAGTTTGGCGCCTTGGCCCAAATACGCAAGGATGAGGGCAGGATAAACAAAGCACCCAAACGACAACTGGAGTAGAAATGACTTTAGCTACTAGCTGACGGAAACGGTGGGCATCAAGCTTACCTGTATCGAAAGCATGTTGAACTGTCCGAGGCTGTAGGCGGAGAAAAGTTAAAACACAGCACGACAGGAGATGAAAGAAAATACTTACTTGGCGAACATAGCTTCACAACCAGTCACGGCAAGGAGGACACCCGCAAGCAAGTCATACTTTTTGGTTCGCATGAAGACTGGGAATCTCGTCAGGAGCTATCGGCGAGAGGATAGTGCAGACGACATACGCATAACGGCGCGTGATGGGTCGAATGCCCTGAGGATACCGGGATACGAAGTAATGTTGATGATTCCAGTGATAGATAGAAGGATAATCCAGATAAACGTCACTACAAACAGTGAGAAACGAACGTCAAGGAGAGAAGTTAGCGAAGATATTACCTGGAGAGAAGAAATATGCGACTTTCGTGGTACCAAATCGTTGCAGCAAGAATAACGCGACAAGGAATCCGATCGAAATGGGACCAATGCTCGATGAGAGATGTGGAAAGGTCAATGCGAGACCGCTAACAGCGGAGGTAACCGATATAGCAGGTGTCAACATCCCGTCTGCAAAAGTGAGAGCGGTACCGAAAAGGCTCTACGACAGGGTAAAGTCAATAATTAGCTTCTCGCCACTATGAATTTCACGAGGACATACCCATGCCAATAACAACCACTTTATTCTGCCCAACAAAGTGACGGTGGTCGTGAAAGCACTGGATGGCGTCTTCCACCCGGACTCTGTTGTCAAAGTACGGTCCTCATTATGGTTGGTTGGCTTGGGAGGGAAGATTCCATGATAGAGTGCAAATGTACCTCCTTCGCCCTGTTCTGTCCCAAAGCGAAGGGCGAAGAAGACATACTTCAAGAGGGGCAAGAGCGTCATCGCCCAGACGACGGCTGAGATGCCATCAATCACATCTTCTGCATTCGGAGGCGGCTGAGATGAAGGCCAGATACTGTTGAGTGTGTAGAGAGGTGAGATGCCTAGAACAAAATTATTTAATACAGCCAGGTAGTTGCCTTTGCTCGTACCGATATCCGAATAGACGACACCTGTATACGCGAGTCAGCCATGTATCAAATGACCTCCATCATACAAAGAGCACTTACCAAGCGTCTGGAACGATAATGCTACGAGGGCGGTACCGCCGACTTTAAGAGGACGACGAACGGCCTTTTCGTCGATATCTGCAAATGGAGACCCCATCGGCAAGAGCGGGACTAGACGCGGGAGAGGAGGAAAGGGAGGCGGGAGAGGGTTTCAAAGAACCTTCCGGCCTTTTATAGATGGCGGCCCACTGGTTAGGGTGAGGCCCAACAGACGGCCAACCTCGCTGGAGCCATTTGCACTCCTGCGACAGTAGAGTCTCTTCGTACCGAGTGCAGGATTCCGATTCGAATGCTTAGGTGCACATGTTATGAGCCCGTAAGAGTACATAAGGGTGTCATCGGTTCCCTCGATGTACGAACGGGATGTCCTCCGCGACATGAAATCATAGAAACGAGTGATTCAGCGGACGATAAGCAGCAATGTTATCTGTGTGGATTTCGTAGAGTTGCTTGATGATCCGCATATGGTGATTTGGAAGAATCTAGTCCCTGCATTTTGCATGACCCAAATCACGAGTACCCAGCATGCAATCTTGGGTTGTGAGAAACAAAGAAGCTATCGAGAATTGTGAGAAGACTCTGAACGGAACGCTGAGTTGGACGGTGCTGTCATGTCACAAGAAGTTGGAGTGGAAGGAAGCAAAGGATCGACACCACGCGGTTCACCTTCGCCTCATTAGCCCTACTCCTGGATGGTCACTTTGCTAATTCTCTTACGGAAAACCTACATAAACAAATCTATAGGATGGAAATATAACTACAAACGCAGACATTACTTCAGCCTATGCGTTGTTTTTCCGTTGGAGAGCGAGCTGTCGGAATAGCTAAACCGAACAATCGACGGCGGAGATGGCTTAGAAGCATTCTTCTAGAGCTAGAAGTATTTCAAAGCGGCCCATGAACCTTACCGAACTCGATGACCGCATTGACATCTTAGCCCGAAATCACTTGTCGAGAAACTTCTTGCCAGAGACAAGCGAGATATCGCCGTCGATGAGACTTACTATGATCGAATTACTCGAGTAGTTGAAGCGTATTGGCGTGGTAAAAGGCGGTGGCCGTGCTTCGAGAGGTCAAATGCTGGAGAACACAAGATTGGAAGCAAAGTGACCTCGCTGCTCAAAGCTCAAAGAAGCGTCCTTCATCTCACCTCTCAACGGCAACGAAGCCGATGTCCACATGCCATTAGAATTCGAATCATGACGGAACTCAATGACGAACCATCAAAACGAAACGAAAGAAGCCGTTAGATTTGCACTAGCAATAGCTATAGTTGACTTCTGTGCCATTGCGGTATGCAAAGAATTCAATGAGATCTCCGACAGGATCGAACGAGAGCGAGGATTTACAGAGTTGGACCGGCTTGTCTTGCCATTCTTGCGGTTCCCAGAAACAATAGAGACAGAGTTGTTCGCATGAATCTCAGTGGGTCGAGTCTCGGACCGTCGTGGGGTGAAATTTACGCTACAGTACGGGTCTATGATGACCGGCCCTTCGTTGTACTAGTATTGCGTTGGCTAGATATAATACCCAATCAGAGATACCATTTACTCTTGAACATGGTCCTTATAGCAACCTGTAGGAGTCGCGTCCAGGTGCTACGTGTAGTACGTACTACTAATGTGAATGGCCGCGAATAATAGGGAGCGAGCAGCCTTGCCTGCTGGCATCGCGCATTGACCCATTTCAACAAAGAGGCCAACCGTCGACGTTATATGGTACTCCCAATGAAGAATGAAGGGACTGGAATATACAAGGAGGATTTATGCACGTACCCGCGAGGAGGGTGGCCCAAATGACCAGGAGAGTGGCATGGAATGGAGGGTGGCAGACATTGGGCAACGCCTGACTTTTGGACCCGTTCGTTCCCTCCCAATTGCCATCCCATCAAACCTGGACCCAGTTATCCACGTTTATACGATCTCATCCATTTTCCTACGTCGAATCACGATATTTTAGATGTCTGGAACGCCTCGCAATCGTCACCTGGAGATAATAGACGCCGCACTCCTAGGTGCAAAGGTCATCAAGGACGCGTCTGGAGTGTCTGAGGTCTTAGCCCCTCTGAAAGCTACTGCTGGGATTGTAATTACAATCCTGGAGACTGTTCGAGTAAGCCCAAGAACATATCTCACTGTGGGACTACTGGATTCACTTGGACCTACATTAGGGCGCGAAGACGAACAAGGAGGATTGGGCTACTCTTATTGAGTACTTGTCGGCCCAAATCAAGGATATGCAGGGCATTTTGCTCCGCTGCCCGACCCCTCACTCGACAGCGCTCCTGCTCGCGGTCAACAGTTATGAACAGTGAGGGATCCAATTCTTTCCTTGGACAAATTACCAACTCTCGGTACTTTCTAGAAAGCTTCAGAATATACTTACAAAAGTTCGTTTCGTGGGCACTCGTGGACTAGCTGAGGGAATCTTGCGTCAACGCACCGATAAGGAGGAGATCATAGACCTGAATCGGAATGCTGAGATATATTGGGCGGATTTCGTGGTTCGTATCTCGACTATTTGATGGAGGGTACCACCTGACTTGTTCCAAGCGAGCGGTTTCTATCCAAACGCACGAAACAGTGCATCGGATCGAAAGGGATGTAAATCGAATGAAAAATGGAGTAAGCCGTGTCGAGATTTCAGTGGACTCTATAGGTAACCACCCTACAACCGAGCATAAATGATGGCTGAGACGTATGTAGGCGATAACAGTCATATCAAGGAGTTGACGCCACTCTCGAGCGCCACCGGGGAGGATCACGATATTTGCTTGCACGGTACTCGCACTGAGGTTTTAGACCTGATTTATCAATGGGTAGATGATCCGAGTGCGCCCCAGCTCTGGTGGCTTACGGACGTAGCCGGAGCTGGAAAGTCAACAATTGCAAAGCATTTGTCAACCGAGTGGAAACACCAGGGACGACTGGCCGGCTGCTACTTCTTCAACAAAAATCGTCCCGAAACGACAAATAAGCAAGGGTTTTGCGACACCCTCGCGGCTCAAATGGCGAACAATCAACCCCAACTACGCTCGTTGATCGCTCACGCGATCAAAGAGATTGGACCAATACTCACCATGTGTCCCTTTGAAGAGAAATTGGCCAAATTGGTGATTCAGCCAATGAGCAATGTCGCTCTCGTCCTTGTCATCGATGCACTGGACGAATGTGACGAGAGGGACAGGGTCATTATCCTCCGCAAAGTTATTTCCTCCCTTCCTCAGGCTCCCCAATTGAAGGTACTCATCACGAGTCGACCTGAACGTGATATTGCTCAGTTGCTGGAGGGATATCGATCGCGTACCGATAGCTTACACGATGTCGAGTTCAAATCCAATCGAGGCGATATCGCAGCGTTCGTGAAGTACAAGCTGAGGGGTCTTGTCCGATCCTCCGAACTGACGAACGAAGCAGTTGGCCGACTCGCTAAGCGGGTTAATTGTCTGTTCATATTGGCCAGTACTGCATGCAAGGTCGTAGAAGACTCTCCAGACCCCCAGGTCGATCTAGAGGAACTTCTGAACCCAAACCAAGATCTACTTCGTGATATCAATACCTTGTACTTCACAATACTCACAAGGGCTTGCAAAGGGCCCCAAGTTGGACAAGGAAGCGGATCGAAAATCTGGCAACTGCTCATCAATGTCCTTAAGGCCATTTTGGCAACGACTACTCCCCTCACTATATCCGCCATTGATGGCCTTCTTGGGATCAAGAATACAAAGCGACTCGTCTTATTCCTATCCAGTGTCCTAAACGTCAGGCCAGACGGGATAGTCATCGTTCTACATCCGACATTCCGTGAATTCCTGGAGGATCAAACGACAGCCGGCCAGTTCCATATCGACATGACAGATGCACACAAACTGATGGCCAAAGGGTGTCTGTCAATTATGAAGCGAGAGCTGTGCTTCAATATTTGTCAGTTGAGGTCGTCCTTTGTTCTCAATAGGAACGTACCAGACATGAACGAGAAAATATCGAAACATATCTCCAAGGGACTTCAGTACGGGTGTGTCTATTGGCTGGATCATGTCGTAAACAGTAATGGAGCCTCTGAAGATTGTGAGGTTGACAAGGCACTACTCCAGGTCGTTGAAGATGGGAGTCCACTGTATTGGATAGAGGTCATGAGTGCTCTAGGGAATATACCTAAGGCAATCAAAGGGCTACAAGACATTGAAAAATACCACTTGGTCAGTTTGGTGGTTCAAAGGACATATGTGTGTACTAACAGAGCTGGAAAGGAAAGGGGATTGAAGGCAAAACTCAACGATATCAAACGATTCCTGATTGCGTTTTCAACACCAATTTCAGAAAGCATTCCTCACATTTACATTTCGGCTATACCATTTACACCAAAAAAGTCATATATTCGCCAAGCAGCCGAGGCTCTATTTCCAAACACAATGTCAGTTTTTATTGGCTGCACGGAGAATTGGCCAGAACCACCGCAAGAATGGCTGGGTCACACTTCTGAGGTCAACTCGATCGCATTCTCTCCAGATGGTCGTCACGTCGCATCTGGTTCCAAAGACAAGACAATCCGACTATGGGATGCTGAAACGGGCCAGCCACTGGGAGAGCCACTAAGAGGCCATAGTGGTACTGTTTGGTCAATTGCATTCTCCCCGGATGGTCGCCGCGTCGTATCTGGCTCCAAAGATAAGACAATCCGGGTGTGGGACGCCGAAACAGGCCAGCCACTGGGAGGGCCACTAAGAGGCCACAGACGCACTGTTGAAACCGTCTCATTATCCCCAGATGGCCGTCGCATCATATCTGGCTCCTGGGACAATACAATCAGACTCTGGAACTCTGAAACAGGCCAACCACTGGGAGAACCACTAAGAGGCCACAGTGATGCCGTTAGGTCCGTGGTGTTTTCCCCAGATGGTCGTCGCATTGTATCTGCCTCCAAGGACAAGACGATACGGCTCTGGGATGCTGAGACGGAACAGCCTCTGGGAGAACCACTGCAAGGTCACAGTGGTACTGTTTTGTCAATCGCATTCTCCCCAGGTGGTCGTCGCATCGTATCTAGCTCCTCGGACAAGAAAATCCAGCTGTGGGACTCTGAAACAGGCCAGCCACTGGGAGAGCCACTAAGAGGCCACAGAGGTACTGTTGAGTCCGTCTTGTTCTCCCCAGATGGCCATCACATCATATCTTGCTCCTCAGACCGAACAATCCGACTGTGGGACGCAGAAACAGGCCAACCACTGGGAGAACTACTAAGAGGCCACAGCGACGATGTTTGGTCCATGGCGTTCTCCCCAGATGGTCGTCGCATCATATCTGGCTCCTCGGATAAAACAATCCGGCTGTGGGACGCTGAAACTGGCAAAACATTAGGAGAGCCACTGCAAGGTCACAGTAGCTGTGTTGAGTCCGTGGCGTTCTCCCCAGATGGTCGTCGCATCGTATCTGGCTCGCAGGACGAAACAATCTGGCTGTGGGACGCTGAAACTGGCCAACCACTGGGAGGGCCACTAATAGGCCACAGTGATGTCGTTTGGTCCGTGGCGTTCTCCCCAGATGGTCGTCGCATCGTATCTGGCTCGCAGGACAAAAAAATCCGGCTGTGGGACGCTGAAACTGGCAAAAAATTGGGAAAACCACTGCAAGGCCACAGTGAAGCTGTTTGGTCCGTGGCGTTCTGCCCAGATGGTTGTCACATCGTATCTGGCTCCCAGGACAAAACAATCCGGCTGTGGGACGCTGAAACTGGCCAACCACTGGGAGAACCACTAAGAGGCCACAGTAGCTATGTCCAGTCCGTGGCGTTCTCCCCAGATGGTCGTCGCATCGTATCTGGCTCGCAGGACAACACAATCCGACTGTGGGACACTGGATCAGGCCGACCGCTGGGAGAACCACTGCAAGCCCACAGCGACGATGTTTGGTCCATGGCGTTCTCCCCAGACGGTCGTCACATCATATCTGGTTCTGGAGACTCGATCATTCAGTCGTGGGACCCCGAAATAGGCCAGCAACTGCGAAACCAATCTCCAGGCAATACCGACCCGGTCTCTGTGGTGATACTCTCAAATAGTGGCTCAGCTGCTACTCAATCACCTCAGAAATGCAGTATATCCAACACTTTCCATACTGAAACCCATGATTCTCGCCGCTTTGTAGGTGTATCTGGTTTGCGTGGTCTCAGTTAACTCATGGGTCCTGATTTACAGCTATCTGGCCCTCGTTTCGCACATCCAGGCTTCTCTAACCGCTCCATATCAGAAGGTGGATGGGTATCCTCATACAACGGAGTGCTTTATTGGGTTCCTCCCCATAATCGTCATGGACTACAACATTCGCACATTCTCACCATCCCAACGAACAGCCTCCATCGTGCAACATGGATTGATTTTACTCATTTTTATTGTGGAACCTCCTGGGTCAAGTGTCGCAAATAGGTAAGGTCTTCTTTTGCCGACAGGATCACTTGAAGCACGCTGACAATGCTACCTACGTCTAACTCTAAATAGCGTCCAGAGTTTCTGTATAATTTTGTTTCTCTATTGTTATTTCATAACCTTGCTGTCTCCCCATAACGTTTCCAAACGGCTTTCGCCAGTTGCTCGATGGGTTGCCGCTGTCGACCCTTACAGACTTTGATTTTTGTCCTACTATCTCTCATAAAGCACTATGCATAGACGGCTATGACGAAGTGCTCCATTACGGCCCTCTAGGAGCTGTATGTGCGCAGGTTGGACGAAATGTGTATTAGTATTCAATATTAATGGGCTATACATACAAAGGCAACTCGTCTGAGCGCGGGATTTATCGTCATGTTGATTGAGAGTAATGAATGGCTCATCGACTAATTCGATTCTTGGAGCAATTTACCCATGCGAGAGGGGGGACTAGCCTGAAGGGAGGGGTTACATATTATTTCAGTCTTAAAATAAGATTAAATTGGACCTTGCAGTGCAGTCTCAAGTGCTTGATAGACAAATATCAGCATAAAGCAGTTCACGTTAGGACTACAGCCTACCTGCATTAGTGAGATCACTACGTTGCCTAGGTTTTTTTTAACCGAAGCTCAGAGTGGACAGACGATCGATTCATTTTTGAGCCGCAATAATGCATAATTAGCGATACTGCATAGTCGACTTTGACTGTACTTTAATTCTCGACCTCCACCACATTCGTTCATTTGCCTTCAAGCACACGTTTTATCCTTCCTACGACGACGAGGTTGGTTCGCATCTATATATGTTCATCAGACTCGCAGATCTCATCTCACCTCGATCCTGCAGATGTCGGAGACGACCGACTATCTGGCTGTGGAGCACCTCCGATTGGCCATTCTCATAGGAATAAAACTCGTTGCGATCCCATTTCCGTCGGGAGCGGCCATCTGTCAGAGGAAACACTGAGCCCCAGCGGCCCAGCGGATCAGCCACACACATACGCACTCGACCGCCGACTCGGGAGTTTTGGTCTTTGTTTTGGACGTTTGATTAGACAGTCACGGGTTCATGTTCGTGGGGAATTGGAAATACGGAAGAGGGAGATTATATAATCGGGGAACGGGGGATGGGCTATCATGCGCTCTCTCTTCAGCTGCAGCTCCCCTCCCCACCGCAGGGCAGTCATATATCCGACGACCTAAGTAGTAAACTATAACAACCAGAATCGCACTTTTCAAAGCGATTACATCAGTCTCTGTACCCTCGGACATACAAGCAAGTATCTCTCGTAGAGGATAAACGATGGCAAGTCCAGGACCGCCCACGGGAGGAGCAGGGGGAGGGGGAGGGAATCCATTTGCACATGCGACACCTCCTGGTGGGATCCCCAATACCACAGACACCATCCTCGCCTCGATCTTTATCCCCTTGTTCTTCGCCGTCGGACTCTATTTCCATTTCAGACTCTTCAAAGCGTATAACCAGTTCAGTCGTCCCATCGCGATTCAATTGACCGAACGACGACTGACTTTTGTTTGTTTATTTGTATAGAAAGTTTATATGGTCCATCCTCTGCTTTGGGTTCTGTATGGCTCGCATCGCCGCCCTCTCCTTGAGGCTTGCGACCGTAAAGGCAAGCAAACAAGGGTTAATCGACGGAACCCACTTCCACTCTACCGAGCAAGATGGAATACTAATTCTCGCCCTCTTGATTTAGCATCCGACGAACAAGTCACTGAACATTGCCGCACAAGTGTTCATCGCCGCCGGAGTTGTTCTCCTCGTGAGTATCCAATCTATACATTTTCGTCACTCTCCCCCTCCTCCTCCTCCTCCTCCTTCTCCTTCTCCTATTCCTTGTGCTGACGAGAATATACGATTTCTTGTCTAGTTTTTTGTCAATTTGCAAATGGCCCGTCGGTTCTTTGGTCAGTTACACCCTCAACACGCAATCTGGGTGAAACGGGTAGTAAACACGGCTTGTATCCTCGTTATTCCTGTTCTCGCTATGGGTACGTACCCACTTTACCTTGACTCGCCTCGCCCCGCCTCGTCTCTTACTCCCCCAGTCTTACCATTCTGCACCACGAAACTGACGCCTCTCTCCCTAATACCTGCAGTGATCACGACGGTGGTGCAAAGTTTTCTGACGACGGATCCGTCGATATTGGACAAGGATCGA
>WSTP01000567.1:0-11252 GCA_019627735.1 Serendipita sp. 400
TTTCGTCCTTATTGCGCTGTTTCAGCTCACAGTCGACATAATTTCGTGTCGCCATGACTCGTGTATCCAACGCGTGCACGTCAGTCACATTTACATGAATGTCCTTGCGCTTTGGCCGTGCAGAGTGGTAGAGAGACTTTGTCTACCTACACGCTCGGGCCTGGATTCGTTTCTATTGTGTGAAGGACGAATTAACTCGACGCTGCTACATGACCCTTTGTACAAGGCCGGTGATTCGGTAGTCTCCGTCTTATCAACTTAGACTTCATTAGTCGACAGAGGTGCGAGTGGCAGACGCGGATAATATCGTCGATCGATTTACAACAATCAGAAATGGTCTACAAAGCACCTATCTAACAAGACCAGAGCACTCGATTGTCGACAGTTCCTTGAGGCGAAAGCTCCGAAGTTTCGCCGCACGATTGGCCCGTCAGAAGTGAAGAGTAGGATAGAAGCGAACAAGATCTTTCTGGTGTGTTTATAGTAATCAAATGGGGTGGTTCTTAATAATATTATAATGATAGGATGACGGGAAGTCAGAGGACCAGAAGTCAGGGGTAAGAGGGAATCAAGAGTTTGAATGATCCTACACACCGTTCAGTTTTGTTTCTTTGTTGACTGATTCGTTTTCAGTCATAAATGCCTTTGAGCTCCCTGAACATCAGTGAGCAGCGCAGCGCGCAGCCAGCTTGGACCCTGCAGCCATCGGACCGCGATCCCACGAGATGCTACAAATGGAGAAGAAGCCGGGGCATCATTTATATGGAATATGAGAAAGTGTTTTGAGTGTTGCTATTTTTACAGGTCAGAAGAAGCGCGGGCTGCGCGCTGGATTATATAAGACTGACCTCTGTCCCATCATCAGAACACTTCAGAACACCCACAAGAGCCACTCTCCTCACAGGTTTACGATGATTTACTTGTACAGAAAGGTCAGAGATCGCCGAAGAAACCAGCAGCAGCAGCAACAACAACAAGAAGCTGGTGGTGGACAACCAACAGTGCTTACTCCCCCCGAAGAAGAAGAAGAGAAACCGTCTACATGGCAGATTTGGAAACCACGTCTGTTATTGCTTTCCGCCGTTGTCCTGCCCGTTACTCTTGAGACACTCGACTACACAGGCGAGTACTAACTACACCCAAAGCATCATACGTACTGGACTGACATAAACACGATGGTCTGTAGTGGTGGCCACAGCACAATCCAACATCGCCTCCATTTTCGACCGACTCGATTTGCAATCCTATATCGGCACATCTTACGTCCTCGGCTCCACCGTCTTCCTTCCCATCGGTGCCTCCCTCGCAGACGTCTTCGGCCGGTACATCACCATGCAATTCTTCCTCTTCTTCTTCTTGGTCGGTTCCGCCATCTCTACGGGCGCTAACAACATGCCGGCCCTGCTTGTGGGGAGAGGCCTCGCCGGTGTTGGTTCGGCAGGGTTGTTGGGTGTTGTTAGGATCATTTTGGCCGATTCCGCTTCGTTGGATGATAATAATGCGCAGACTGCGCTGATGATTTTGGCGTATACGGTCGGATATACATTGGGGCCCGTCTTGGGTGGCTTGCTCTATTCGGCCAATTGGCGATGGGTCTTTGCTATCAAGTGAGTCCCTCTTGCTGTTGTACGTTCTTGTTAGCGATGCACTGACGGGCTTGGCCACCAGTCTACCCATCTGTGTCCTTTCCATGTTTCTCGTCTACCTCATCCTCCCGAAAATCTCCAAGGGTCCACAACCACCCCAACGTCTCCGTCGTCTGCCTCCCGGCCTTGCTTCCGACCTCGCCTCTACGCAATCTGCTTCCTTCCTTGGTAAACTTGAACGGATCGATTTCATCGGTTCGCTCTTGTTCGTCGTATTGGGTGTCCTAATTCTTCTTGGGTTGAATTGGGGGAGTACCGAGATTTGGAATCAGCCTAAGGTGATCATTAGTTTGGCGGTTGGTGCGGCGCTTTTGGTGGTATTCATTGGATGGGAATATATCGTCGATCATTCAACCGACCACCTTGAGCAGTCATTTAACAACAAGGAAACGGATGACGTGGAAAGCGATACTAATGCCAAAGAAGACGGAAACGGCAAAAGAACCGGAAATCGAGCCCACCTCGCGCGTCATTTTGCACCCTCTTGGACTCGTCTGACGGATCCAATGCTACCCATGAACATGTTCCGTTCCTTTGACGTCGTCGCCACCGATTTCGCCAGTCTAGCCAGTGGAATGGTCATGTTGGGTCTCTTTTACTTCGTCGCCATCTTTTATGTGATTGTGAATGGACGAGATACAGTCGGTGCGGGTGTACAGTTGCTCTATTTCGCGCCCGGAATGGTGAGTCCGCATCCTTCCTTTTCCCTCCTCCCATTCTTGGGTCTTTACTGACGGTCATTGTGCTTGCGCATGTATTGTTTATAGGGCGCAGGAGTGATTCTCTCCACTCGTTTGATCGCATGGCTCCGTCAACCACGACCTATCATCATCTTTGCTTCCACCATCCTTCCCACCGGTATCGGTCTCCTCGGAAAAGCGCTCTACGAGGGTTCCGAAAGTCACATCCTAGGGTACATGATCCTCACCGGTGCCGGTGTGGGGATGGGATTCGGCCCACTATCGTATCAGGCGAGATTTAGTCAGCCAGAGGAAAGAGTGGCCATCGTCGTCACCTCCAATTTGTTTTTCAGGACTGCTGGTGGGACTGTCGGGTTGGCGCAGTTGTATGCGGTGATGTATTCGAGAGTGAGGAGGTATATTACCCAACAGGCACAGAAAGGGGTGATCAGTCCTCAAGAAGTCGGGCAGATTCTCTCTGCGTTGTCGAATGTTGGCAACACTCACGGGCACAGAAACACCAATGGAATTAGTGGAGGGATCTTGGATCTGCCAGCGAAGTTGAAAGGAGTGGCGACACTTGCGTTTCGAGATGGGTTACAGTGGGCGTTTTGGAGTTTGATACCTTGGTTGGTGATCGCGTTTGTGATGTGTTGTTTCCTCTCGCGAATCCCCGAGGAGAGGTTGAATGGCAAGCCGGGACAGTATGCCAACAACGCCAACGCCAATGCGGCCGCTCGTGAAGGTGCAGACGACACCACTACCCCCACGTATACTGCAAATGTTGGTCACGATAACGAGACTACTGGGAAGCTTGGTGGTGGCACCCTGGGTGATGACCAGAAGCGCCGGGAAGATGGTCATCAGCTAGAACAATATCCAATGGTCAATGTACGGGAGGCGCCGGCACGAGTCTGATGCAATACTTGAAAGGGAAGAAGGAATCACGAGTCATGTTAACCTGACTGCTATAAGCGATTATTACGTATAATGTATTCATGTATGTTATCACCTAGTTGGATCGTGTCCAAATATTCAACACTTTACGTTGACTTTCAACAAGTTATCTGACAATTGTCCGCCAAAGTCTCTCGGTATTCTCTAGTACATATTCAGAGTAAACACTCACTACAGGCAAGATGGAAGTGTCCAAGTGAGACGATGACTGTTGAGACGACCGCTGGTGAGGAGGCACAGAATGTCCCGAGCATCCCGAGTGAAGAACAGCAAGATCCTCGCAAATCCACTAGAGAGAGCGTCAAGTCGCTGACAGGTGTACTCGTGGTTCAAAGAGGTCGAAAGCAAATAATGAACCAAATATTTGGCACAAGGCCAGTCCAAAATGGGACAAAGGCGGCCGAGCACGGAGACCTATCCTACATACCCCTCCTTCCTCCTTACCCCTTCCTCCTTACTCCTTCCAGTCGTATTAAGGTCAGGGAGATTGATAGGATGAGAAGATGTAAGAGGGGTAATGATTACAGGTTCGGTTGTCTCCCGCATCGTCTAGCTTGATTTCTTTCGTTGATGGACAGGTTTTCAATGATTGTTGGAACGGCTCCACCGCCATCTGGTGCGAGACTGCAAAGGAATGGACCTCGGGAGTACCTCATACGAGATATGAGAGCACTCTGAATCCATCCTCGAAGTCCCAACAATAACCGATCTCACAAGCTGACGATGGTTCATTCGTACAGAAATGTCAGGAATCATTGACGAATACAGACGCAATATGATGGTGCCGGTAGACAACAACTATCATCGTCGTTGCTCAACGAGGGAGAGAAACCATCCATATATGACAAGTTTGGAAACCACATCCTGGTGTGCCCTCTCCCGATTAAGACCCGGCCTATACGAGCCACTCCTGAAGCGAGAGAAGATTCGACGAGCAAATTCATCTAGGTAAAAGGTTTTGATCTCCCTCTTTCATTATTATCAATAGTAGGATGATACGCCACTCGCTGCGACTTCAGTACTGTTTTCCGAGCATGAGGAAAGACGCTGACGACTGTCATGACGAGCATTTGACTCAGGGATGTGACGTGGTGATATTGATAGAATGGTGTGGTGCGACAGGGGTGGTCCAAGGTTCGAACCAATTTTCAAACTCCGCCTGAACCGCGTCCCCGCTATATCTGCAATCAGCCGGCCGCGAATTCCTGGTGATATCCGATCTCAAATTCAATTTATAATGCATGAATTCGAGTTCGGATGATTTGGTGGGTCTCCTCATCCTCCCCGACATATCTCGAACTGTCTACTTAGCCTCCTCGTTATACTCGGGCTTTCAAGGACAGCATATAACACATACCCTCTCTAGTGACTAGACCGCATTGGACTTGATCTACGCCGTCCATCGAACAACAAATGTCTTGCCCTTCCCACCTACAACTAACCGATCTAGTGTCTGACAAATTGTCCCTCCAACCTCTAATTCGCGTGAAACTCTCCGCCTTCCCGTTGGGAGGGGCTCGCTCCTTTCCTCTCCGCACCGACTTATTGGATTGAGATATCCCGCTCTCGGATGGCTTTCGTTTCGAGTACGCTTCTATCACATCAACAGAGAAGGAAGGTGAGTACTACACATTGTTGTTATACACAACTTGAAACAAGCGAAAGTCCGGTGGCTCATTGAGCAGGTCGCAGGTCCTCGATCGTGGGGATATGAATTCTGCCTGGTACTACGTGCACATATGACCAGAGTCACAGGATGTTTAATTAAAATTTCTCACTATGAATTGTTTGATATGTTTCACTTCACGCCTGGTTTGCCGTGCCGCCATCACAGTGCGATGATAGCGCCTTTATATCTCGACGAGTTTATACGAATATATACCGTATCTCGATTTGTGAGCCTTTATAGATCATTAATTTGCGCAGATCTCACCTCAAGAAGCGCACGTCAGAAGAGACTGTCAAAAGGGACTGTACTAACTTGAACCCAACCCAACGCTCTTCTGCCACGACAACAAGGCGTGATCGCCCATAGAATATTGTGAACGATGTCTTCCAATACCGAGGATGAGGACAAAGGGTAGGTGATCATCCGTTGTGCTACGCAGACACCTCTCTGAAGTTTGAACCGTTTCCGACGTCTACAGGGTCTTGTATCTTCATCGTAGGCCCAATCCTTTATATTTTGTCGATTTCCATATCTCATTTTGATTAGATGTTACTGTGGGGGTACCCATAAAGACGGAATACTGCGTGAAGTTGAACGTGGACGGTTCGGATGTCCAGCTAACGAGGAGCGGTCAAACGCCTGTGTGGAAACCATTCAGGGGCATGTGAGCCGATTGTTTAAAACTTGGTTTCTAGTCGAGTTTAATTGGAGTTTTTCTTTTTTTAGAGAAATCTCCGAGCCGACAAAGGTCACAGTGACGCTCAAGGCCGGTCATTCTGTTGCCAGCATTTCGTTCAGGAAAGAAGAATCTGTGGTCGATATAGACGTTCAGGACGCAATTCAACAATTTCTCTCCTCTATGGAGCCCGAGATTCTGGTCTCCGGTAAGCAATCTGAAGGTGAAAAGGTATTGTCTTTTGACCTGGTCCAACAGTTTCAACCACCCTCCAGGAAAATCCAGCTTTGGTAACAGTATCCTTTCGCTCCCAGCCTACAGTGAGCTCGTTCGGTACCTTTGTTTCACTCAAAGTATTAAGCGAGTATCTCAGACAGAGGCGGTTCGCTCGACACTTGAGAGCCTGCAAGAGGTGATGACAGAATTTCGTCATATCATGGGAGATTCAACACAGCAACACTTGACTGTCATTAGACATGGTGTCGCATTCTCAGGGGTCAGCGGTTGTCCTTCTATTTACCGTTGGGTCTAATCTCTCTCAGTTGGATGTGCGATCCAAAGCAGCATTCAGCGTTTTATCGGGCACTTTCGAGGTTTGTCTGCAGTCTCTCGATCGATGTAGCTCCCAGGTTGACACATCGCCACTAATAAATAGCTCCTCAAGCAACAAAAACGATGTGATCAAATGGTATCTGGGCTCGTCCGACAATTGAAGCATGTTCTTCCCTTTGCAGAAAAAGCGCTGAAGGAAGCGGTTGAGGACAACATGGATATCCTACAAAAGGCGATTGGGAGATTATATGTACTAACCCTGGACGTTTCGGAGTTTTCTTGTGACTACATCAAAAGAAATCGCTTCAGTAAGCGGTTCAATACGTCTCAATCGTCCGAAACTTACTCTACAATAGAGAGATTGGGAAAGTCTATGATATCTACCCGAGATCAAGATAAAATCAACGAACTGGCTGTTGGATTTAACGAATTGACAATGGATTTCGACCGTGCTACCAATGTGGAGATGCTTAAAGCCGTCAGGAGCATGGGTAGGTGCAAGCCCTTCCTCTTGATTGCTATGGTATCTTATGCATTCTTTGAATTGTAGAGGAAAAGATGCTCTTAGATAAACTACAGCCTGTCCAGTCAGGTTATATGTTGGATCGTGGTTGTATGGAAGGAACGAGGGTCAGCCTTCTGGACGAGATTATCGAATGGGCAATGCGCCCCAGCACAGGAGACACCCAATCTATCGATGCCAACGTATATTGGCTGTATGGAATACCCGGAATTGGGAAGACGGCAATCGCACACTCCATATGTGCTCGGTTGCATAGAGAGGGGAGGCTTGGCGGAACATTCTTCTGCAGGCGCGACGATCCAGATCTCAGCAACCCGAGGTCTGTGTTACCAACGCTCGTCTTCAACCTCGCAGAGACATGGGGGCCATATCGAAAAGTAGTCGCGGACAAATTACGGAAGGATTCGAAATTAACTCGTCATTCGGCCGATGACCAGCTATTTTCCCGTCTCCTTGTGACTTTACAGAACCACACACCGCATTCAATTGTGCTCGTTATAGACGCGCTCGACGAATGTGGTGATAGCCTCAGTCGGAGTTCGATCATAGCGAGTCTCATCGCGGCATCTTCGAAGGCCAACTGGTTACGAATCATAGTGACCAGTCGACAAGACTCTGATATCGAATTGTCCTTTGGGCGGTTCGATGGCTATTATTTAGCCAAGGATCTCGCAAATGACGACAATTCACACGACGACATCTACTTCTATACGCAAAGCAAGCTATCGACAATAGCGCAGCGACGTGGGCTCGCGAAAGACTGGCCAGGAAAGAAAAGATTGGAAGAGATCGTGGAACGGTCTGGAGGTCTGTTCATCTTCGTGGGAACATTGTCATGGCTATTGGAAAGAGGTCTTAATCCCGATCGGTATTTGACGCAGGCTCTTTCTGCCGGATCAGGAAGTGCACTGGAACGTCTACATAGCCTCTACACGACCGCCATTCAGTCTCAAATCGACGAAGACAAAGAGGAATTCCGGTCAGCGATGGGGACGATCATCGTAGTAGGACAGTACCGACCGCTATCCGACGAGGCTGTAGCTCAGCTGTCGGGTCTTCCAACGAATATTGTGACGACACTGGTCGACAAGCTGGGATCGCTATTATACCGAGACAGAGCGGCTCGAGGGGGGATTCGTGTTCGCCACTTATCGGTGATCGACTTCTTAACGGGATCAGATGTCCCAAAAGATCTGAAAGTGGACACCAAGCAAGCACATCGGGCCGTTGGGGTGACGTGTCTCAAGGTTATGACATTTGACCTTCGATTCAATATTTGCGGAATCGAGTCGTCACTCCTGGCCAATCGAGATATCGTCGATCTGCAGACTCGGGTGGACAAAAATATGTCGGACGGATTGCAATACAGCTGCTTACACTGGTCGGACCATCTATCGCATGTTCAGGAACCTGAGGATGAACAACTAATGGCAGCATTAGACACATTTACGAAAGTGCCACGGCTGCTGTATTGGATGGAAGCGTTGAGTGTGATGGGAAAAGTGGGTGTCGGAGATTCAGTGCTGCGACGAATTCCTGTACGGCTTAAGGTGTGTAAACTGCCGGGTCGATTATAAACCTAGTGTTACTAACAATGGTGGTAGTGTTTGGATATATCAGTGAAGGAACGTATCGAGGATGCACTCAAGTTTATACTCACATTCCAGGAAGCAATCAAAACGAGTGCACCGCACACATATATATCGGGATTGGGATTTGTTCCTACAGATACGGATGTGTGGAGACATAGTAGCGGCTTGTTCAGCAATCTACTGGTAGTAGAAAAAGGGCGAAAGACATCATGGGGAAGTCAGCCAAGTACACTAAGGGGACACACCGATGATGTTTTGAGTGTAGCCTTTTCACCGGACTGTCATCGGATTATCTCCAGCTCTGCCGACACAACCATCCGTATGTGGGATGTTGAGACTGGAGCTGCAATAGGGAAGCCATTAGAGGGACATACTGGTTGGATCAGTAGTGTCACATACTCGCCAGATGGTCGTCATGTTATCTCCGGCTCTTACGACGAAACCATCCGTATGTGGGATGCTGAAACCGGGGCTGCGGTAGGAGAGCCATTAGAGGGACATACTGATTCGATCAGTAGTGTCATATTCTCCCCAGATGGCCGTCGCATTATCTCCGGCTCTCACGACAAAACCATCCGTATGTGGGATGTTAAGACTGGAGCTGCAATAGGGAAGCCATTAGAGGGACATACTGCTTGGATCAGTAGTGTCACATACTCGCCAGATGGTCGTCATATTGTCTCCAGCTCTTACGACGAAACCATCCGTATGTGGGATGCTGAAACTGGAGCTGCAGTAGGAGAGCCATTAGAGGGACATACTGGTTGGATCAGTAGTGTCACATTCTCCCCAGATGGTCGTCGCATCATCTCCGGCTCTGAAGACAAAACCATCCGTATGTGGGATGTTGAGACTGGAGCTGCAGTAGGAGAGCCATTAGAGGGACATACAGATTGGATCAGTAGTGTCACATTCTCCCCAGATGGTCGTCGCATTATCTCCGGCTCTCACGACGAAACCATCCGTATGTGGGATGCTGAAACCGGGGCTGCGGTAGGAGAGCCATTAGAGGGACATAATGCTTGGATCAGTAGTGTCACATTCTCCCCAGATGGTCGTCACATTATCTCCGGCTCTGCTGACAACACTATCCGTATGTGGGATGCTGAAACCGGGGCTGCAGTAGGAGAGCCATTAGAGGGACATACAGATTGGATCAGTAGTGTCGCATACTCCCCAGATGGTCGTCGGATTATCTCCGGGTCTGGCAAGGGCACTATCCGTATGTGGGATGCTGAAACCGGGGCTGCAATAGGGCAGCCATTAGAGGGACATAGTGATCAGGTCAGTAGTGTCGCATACTCCCCAGATGGTCGTCGCATTATCTCCGGCTCTGATGACAACACCATCCGTATGTGGGATGATGAAACTGGGGCTGCGGTAGGAGAGCCATTAGAGGGACATAATGCTTGGATCAGTAGTGTCACATTCTCCCCAGATGGTCGTCACATTATCTCCGGCTCTGCTGACGACACCATCCGTATGTGGGATGCTGAAACCGGGGCTGCAGTAGGAGAGCCATTAGAGGGACATACAGATTGGATCAGTAGTGTCGCATACTCCCCAGATGGTCATCGGATTATCTCCGGGTCTGGCAAGGGCACTATCCGTATGTGGGATGCTGAAACCGGGGCTGCAATAGGGCAGCCATTAGAGAGACATAGTGATCAGGTCAGTAGTGTCGCATACTCCCCAGATGGTCGTCGCATTATCTCCGGCTCTCACGACGAAACCATCCGTATGTGGGATGCTGAAACCGGGGCTGCGGTAGGAGAGCCATTAGAGGGACATACTGGTTGGATCAGTAGTGTCGCATACTCCCCTGATGGTCGTCACATTATCTCCGGCTCTGACGACCGCACCATCCGTATGTGGGATGCTGAAACTGGAGACAAAGTAGGGAGGCCATTAGAGGGATATACTACTGATATTTCAGACGTTTCATACTCGCCAGATGGACGCCACATCGTATATGGCTCCGACGACGACACTACCCGTATCTGGTGTCCTGCACAATGTGAGTTTTTTTTGTTAGTGGTCGCCCCACCCCCTCATCAAACGTATTCTCACAACACACAGATCCTGCCAACATCACTACTGGCTTTCATCCCGACTCGAACGGCTGGGTTCGTCACCCAGATGGAGGCCTCTTATTTTGGGTCCCGGACGACTGTAGAAATGGGCTGAGCTGCCCGGCCATCCTCAGTATCCCCACCACGGGTCACAACAGAGTTGTCCGTTTGAATCTTGAGGGGTTCAGTCATGGGTCGTCGTGGACAGACATCAAGAAGTCTGATACATGATACATTGATCGTTCTCGCTTGTCAAGCTTATAGGCTCCTGTTTACTGGACCGATTGTTATTGGTTGATTGGATAATATAAAACTCTAGCTCGTTGAGTTGTAATACCCAGTGACTGCTCGCATTGGTGGTCTTTTTATTACCATACGTATAAAAGTTTGGAATCGTTCTCTGTTCCCCGAGACTACTCTGAAGATTTTAAACTCCGCTTCAACCACACGCCACTCGCATTATATACTTCGTATGGCACACCTCTTCCCACTGGCTCTTATTCTTATCGCCCTTTTTCAGCTCACGATCGACTTTATTTCAAGTCGTTATGACTCGTGTATCCAACCCATCTACATACATATCCGTGCGTTGAGCGTGAGTTGTGGATAGACTTTGTCCCACTTTATTATAGACTTGGCCCTCGCTCTGTCTCTAGCTTCAATAATTCTTATTTTCCCCATTGTTCATGAAGGGAGAATCAACTCGATCTTCGTACAAGATACTTTGTACAAGGCTGGTGGTTGGTCTCAACTTGGACTTCGTCAACAGCCAGCAGAGCTGCGAGTGGCAGACGGGAGACGCGGCTATGATCGACTTTCGAAATCATAAATGGTCTACAGGTCATCTATCCAACAAGACCAGAGCACTCGATTGTTGACAGTCCC
>WSTP01000569.1:0-11251 GCA_019627735.1 Serendipita sp. 400
TGCGATCGCGGGAATCGACGTACCCACTGGCGTGGCACGGTTGATATCCTGCCATGAGCCCTCGTGAACGAACCAGATGCACAACTCCGAAGCTTTATGTGGAGCTGTTTCACCGCTGGGGACGACGGCAGAGGAAGACGAAGAATCAGGCTGGAAATAATCAAAAAGGGTGATCAAAGCAGGTTCCGCCTTTCAATTTTATGTTTTTTTCGTGCGGTATGTAATACATGTAAGTGTCTCACGTTAGGGGGATGGCGGCAGAGCAGAGAGAGAAAGGGCGATTGGAATGAAGCAACCTCCACCCTCGATATATCTTTGATAAATCGAGGATGAAGCTTCGACTGGCTCTCTTCTTCCCTCCTCGATTGCGCCTTTAGTGCGCCCTCACCTCAAGACCATCAGCCGAGGTGGCATCCAGCTTTTTTTTCCCATTCACCCATCCCGAACGCAAATTGCCTTATTCATACCACCCCTTTACGCGGACGGGACGAGGGGAATTTTCGCTCGGAAACCGATGTCTTTTTCAGAATGGAACGCGATCTATTTTGCAGGCGAATAACTATCTATTGTACCAGATCGAACGAAGAGCTTCGGATATTTCGTTGTATTTACCCTTGACCTTTTCGTGAGTAATATCACCACACCCTTTCTCCATATGTTGTAGAGCAGCTGAAATCACCGAGAAATGGGCCTTGCAGCTTGGACAACTATATGTCTTTTTATCGGTGCGATGCACCTGGGAGTCCAGATGCCTCCTGAGTCGGTCCAGTTCTGGGAACGTGGATTTGCAGAGTGGTATTGGACAGACATACATCTTCTTCTCCTCTGACCACGTATCTTCCGTGGCCAAATAGCCTAAAGGAGGCGTAACGGAGTCCGCGCCAGGAACGTCTGGGTCTGTAGGATAGGACAAGATCAATCGTATAGTCGATTTGATAGACGAATAATAGATAAAATGGGTTGGTTTGATACTGTACTCACTAGTCACAACGTTTTGTTCGTCCCATTTGAAGACGACACGAGCCACGTCTTTCAAGCCTGTTTCTACCGGTCGCTCCAAATGATGTGCCACACCTGAGGGATATTTATAGTCTCGGAAATGTAGCCTTTCTTCAACGCAGGGAAGAATTCGTGGATGATGCGCTAGCGAGCGCTTGTGCTGTGACGAGATAAGGGATTTATAGGATGTACATTCGAGTTCTTATCTATGGTACGTACGGAGTTTAATCCTTCTTCCGTTTTGAATCTCCGCTTACACCCCGGGCATTTGAACGGGCGTTTGTCCGACGATATGAGGCGGCGTTGGAGAGGCGTGTATTCAAGTGGTCTAGGCAACCATTTACTCGTTAATTTTCTAGATTCTTGAGGCTGTCGTGCAAAAAGCACGGAACTGATGGACCTGGCGTGCACACTTTCGATCCTCAGCTGTGAGCGAGAGCATCCCAAAGTGATTGGTTACGCTACCTATAAACGACCCAAGTCCTTCTGATGGAGATACGCATCATATTTGAGGAAAGATTGGGGTGAGAGTCCAAGGTGTTTGTGACGAGAGCCTGACGTGCGGAGTGGGCCAATCGGACAGAGGTAACCATACCTTACGAGAGACGCCGGAAAATCAGGCTCGGACCATACTGCTTGACTTAAGAATCGAATTCGGAAGATATGGCGTGTCGGGTAGACGCAACGAGGTGGATGTCGAGCAGATCCTAGAGACCCGACCATGACAGCTGATTGGAGGAACAACGATACGACTGTATCCTTCGAGATTGACAAACGAGCGATTCCCGTTCCCATCACATTTGTGATAATCGAGAGCCCGTAGGATTACGGCTTTAAAATGTTTGTCCTGTATTTTGGCTCAAAGACTCTCGATATCATGACGTATTGCTTAAGGAAAGAACAACAGCGGTCCAAATGGAGTTCTCCTATATGCAGCCTTTGGCCTTCTGAAACAGGGTCTAAGCATCGAATAAGGGTAAGACAGGCGGAGGCAGGGTCCAAGTCGAAGTAGCGGAGTGAGGTGGTATTGGGTCAACGGCTCGGAAGTCAGATGGATGGGATTGAGGTCGGAATAAGAGACTAATAAACGAGGAAAAGTGTGTAGTTAGACGATAATGATTCGAACTAGTGAATATATATACATCGAACTTTTATACCAAGAAACAGAAACAAGACCAACTAAAATGGTGAAAGGTCAAAATATAATGTATCTAAATACATCAATAAGGTCGTAGATCTGAATGTAAACATTTCGCCGATCTAGGCGACTTCAAACGGTGGGAGACGGTATACGCCGTCAGCGGGTGACTGTCGATTCGACTATGTGCGCTACAACTTGGCTCGATACGTACCTCTTGTGCAACACCCGCCGCTCCTCGCGAACGCATATTTCAGCAATGACCTCAGATCTTGGGCCTGGAAAGGACTTGGATGCAGCACCAAGATTTGATACTCCGATCGTAATAGCCAGTACAGTAAGTAAGCGCCACCACTAAACCTTGGACCTGCCCGCCTCTGGCATCGTTCTCAGGGTTCACGATGGAACCAAAACCAAAACCAAATTGGAAGTTCTGGAAGAAAAAGAAATCGTCCAAGCCTTCAACTTCGGCTTTGCCAACTCCAGCTCCGACTCTTGTTGTCGCTGCTACTAGCGCCACTGCCATCGCCGCCAGCGCTGCACCAGTCGAAACAAATAGCACCATCTCACCCGTTATACTAGACAATCAAACGACCCAACACACGCTAGTTTCAACAGAAGCTAACTCCACGTCCAATCCACCTGAACGACATGCGCCTCCCAGCCACCCACATGTATCGAAGACGGAGGCCTGGCTTAGTCGTGCCACCTTATTTCTTACTTTTACGAAATCCGTCGCTGAAGGTGTGGGACTTACACCGTTGAAGGCGGCATGTGAGGGCGTTGTCACTCTCCTTGAAGCCGTCCAGGTGTGTTTTCTTCGTTTATCTGGCTACGTGTCCCGTTCTATATTTATTGATAAAATACAAATAAAGACCGTTCAAGATAATAGGTCGGCATGGAATGAACTCGTTCTCGCTATCAAGGCCCATCTGAACACGTTTAAACGTCAATTGGGTCAAGTTGGGATTAGTGACATTCTCGAAGAGGTCGAATCTTCGCTCAGGGACCCGATTGAGGAGTACTTCAAGTACGTAGCCACAGATCCCCCAACATGCCTTGACATTGATTGTTATCGTACAGTGATGTGACCGACTTACTCGCCAACATTCTCGCCGAGTCTGGGATCACAGAGGCAGATATCAAGACCAATAAACTCACGATCTCGATACTGGTACAACGAATAGGGACTACAAAGCTAGAGGCGGGTGTAATCAACGACTATCGCCTTCGTTTGCAGACGGCTCAATCCAAGATAATGGTGAGAAATCGACCTATTTTTCCTCTGCATGCTTTATAACGATCACGCAGCAATCATTACTTCTATATATCGCGAGTTCGGTGGGCAATTCAAAGGACGACGCCGTCCTGGCAAAACTTCAGTTCACAAAGCCGAGCAACATCTCGAGGCCGCGTGAATGTGTAAAAGGGACACGTACAGATATCCTGTCAGAGTGCAAGGAATGGTCTGTGAATGAGGATACCCCTAATATCCTCTGGATAAAAGGTCACCCTGGTGGTGGTAAATCTGCCATAGCGTCGAGCCTCGTCAACGAGTTGGGGATAAAGAAAAAGCGACTCGGATCGAGCTTCTTCTTTCAACGCCAAAACGCAACCACAATGACCACCCCCGCACTGTGGCGCACCGTGGCCTACGATCTAGCTCGTCATCCAACGATTCGAAAGACCCTTGCGACCAGGATGAAGAAGGAAGAAATCGATCTAGAAACCCCTAATATCGATGTCCTATTTCAACAATTGATTCAGGACTCATTGACGAAAGTCGAGGATATCCCAATCGAACAATCGCCTATCGTCGTCATCGATGCTTTGGACGAGTGCGGAGGTCTCGAGGGCCAGAGAGCAAAAGATAGAAAAGATCTCATCCGTACCTTGGACAGTTGGTCCCAGCTCCCTCGTAATTTCAAGCTCATTGTGACCAGCCGCGAGGAGAGCGACATTACGAGGTTGTTCTCCCGAACACAACCACATACCATTGAGCTGTCTACTGGCGAGAAGACGGATGCGCAGTCAAAGGAAGATATCCAGTCCTTTCTTCGTATCGAGTTCCAAACAATTGCAGAGAGATACCCAGAATCGCTATCAGCTGACTGGCCTGGGTCTAAGATCATCGAGGACCTGGCAGTCAAAGCTGGTGGGCTTTTCATCTGGGCATCAACAGCCATCAAGTTGGTCGAGGCCGGAGAGCCAGAAGAGCAGCTAAAGCAAGCACTGAGCGGAAAGGGAACAGGAGATATGAATGGGCTATATGTGCAGGTTATAAATACGTCATTTCCCAGCCCAAGCGTACAGGTAGTGCAGAATCTACTCTCTGTCGTCGGAACGGTCATCGTGGCCAAGGAGCCTTTGAGGCTTTCGGCTGTAGCACAGCTGCTCTCAATAGCAAAGTCGGCCGCGGAACATATATGCACGGGACTACAATCAGTGATGGAGTCCAGGGAAGAACTACGATTCCGTCATCAATCCTTTGTCGATTTTCTTCTTGATCCCGGATCAGATGCCTCAAATTTCAGTATTTCATTAGGGAAAGCACATGAAGCACTCGCATCAAGATGTTTGAAGATAATGAGGGATGAGCTACGCTTCAATATCGGTAACATCGAGTCTTCGTATACACTAAACGACGAGATTCCGGGACTTGAATCACGGCTCGAGAAGTGTATTTCGCCACATCTATTGTATGCGTCACGATTTTGGACGACTCATTTGGAGGAAGTATCGCCAAGTCCGGAAGTGTTGGAGGATGTACGATACTTCCTCAGAAATCAATTCCTGTTCTGGCTGGAGGTGATCAGCTTGCATCAACTAGTGAACGGAGGGGTAGTTATATTGCTGGTACTATTAAAGTGGTTAAAGGTAAGTGTTGCGTTGTGTGCATGTATCGGCCTGTACAAAGGACTAATACACATCCAGAGACGTGGTCTAGAAGACCTGATAGCGTTAGCAAGCGATATGCCGAAATTCATCACTCATTTCAACACTTTAATACCGCAAAGCGTACCACATATATATCTATCAGCATTGCCATTTGTGTCGGAGGAATCATGGATAGCAAAGGAATACGGCCATCGGTATCCTAATACTGTGAAAATTGAGCAAGGGGGAGATCGGAAGTGGTCGGGTAGTTTGAATATTCTGTCCGGACACAGTGAAGGCGTCTTGTCAGTGGCTTGGTCAACAGATGGTCGACGGGTCCTGTCTGGCTCCTATGACAACACGGTGCGGATGTGGGATGCGGAGACAGGCCAGCAACACGTATCATCGCTTGAGGGTCACGATAGTCGTGTACGTGCCATGGCTTTCTCTCCTGATGGTCGATGGGTCGTGTCTGGCTCTTCTGATAAGACGTTACGGATATGGGATGTGGAGACAGGCCAGCAGTACGGATCATCCCTTGAGGATCACCATGGCCAGGTACAGTCCGTGGCTTTCTCTCCTGATGGTCGGCGGATCGTGTCTGGCTCCTTTGACAAGACGGTACGGATATGGGATGTGGAGACAGGCCAGCAACATGGACCATCCCTTGTGGGTCACGACGGTTGGGTCCAGTCCGTGGCTTTCTCTCCTGATGGTCGACGGATCGTGTCTGGCTCCTCTGACAACACAGTGCGGATATGGGATGTGGAGACAGGCAGGCAACATGGACCATCCTTTAAGGGTCACGACGGTTGGGTCCAGTCCGTGGCTTTCTCTCCTGATGGTCGACGGATCGTGTCCGGCTCCTCCGACCACACGGTGCGGATATGGGATGTGGAGACAGGCAGGCAACATGGACCATCCCTTGAGGGTCACAATGGCTGGTTCCAGTCCGTAGCTTTCTCTCCTGATGGTCGACGGATCGTGTCTGGCTCCGAAGACAAGACTGTGTGGATATGGGATGTGGAGACAGGCAAGAAACATGGACCATCCCTTGAGGGTCACAATGGCTGGGTACAGTCCGTAGTTTTCTCTCCTGATGGTCAACGTATCGTGTCTGGCTCCGAAGACAAGACGGTGCGGATATGGGATGTGGAGGCAGGCCAGCAACATGGACCGTCCCTTGGAGGTCACGATGGCCTCGTCTCATCCGTGGCTTTCTCTCCTGATGGTCGACGGATCGTGTCTGGCTCCTATGACAAGACGGTGCAAATATGGGATTTGAAGACAGGCCAGCAACATGGACCGTCCCTTGAGGGTCACGACGGCTGGGTCCAGTCCATAGCTTTCTCTCCTGATGGTCGACGGATCGTGTCTGGCTCTTCTGATAAGACGGTACGGATATGGGATGTGGAGACAGGCCAGCAACATGGGCCGTCCCTTGAGGGTCATAATGACCTTGTCCAGTCCGTGGCCTTTTCTCCTGATGGTCGACGGATCGTGTCTGGCTCCTCTGACCACACGGTGCGGATATGGAATGTGGAGACAGGCCGGCAACATGGACTGTCCCTTGAAGGTCACGATGGCCTCATCTCGTCCGTGGCTTTCTCTCCTGATGGCCGATGGATCGTGTCTGGTTCCTATGACAAGACGGTGCAGATATGGGATGTGGAGGCAGGCCGGCAACATGGATCGTCCCTTGAAGGTCACGATGGCTGGGTCCAGTCCGTGGCTTTCTCTACTGATGGTCGACGGATCGTGTCTGGTTCCTACGACAAGACGGTGCGGATATGGGATGTGGAGACAGGCCGGCAACATGGACCGTCCCTTGAGGGTCACGATGGCTGGGTCCAGTCCGTAGCTTTCTCTCCTGATGGTCGACGGATCGTGTCTGGCTCCTATGACAACACGGTGCGGATATGGGATGCGGAGACAGGACGGCAACACGGATCGTCACTTGAAGGTCATAATGGCTGCGTACAGTCCGTGGCTTTTTCTCCTGATAGTCGACGGATCGCATCTGCTTCTGATGACAAGACGGTGCGTATATGGGACGTGCAACACGCCCCCTTGGTAAGTTGTTTAAACCCTGTGTCTCGAATCGCGTACTCATCATCATACGTAGCTTGAAATGTCCTTCAACAAAGCGTCAAGTCTTCTCAACGCCTCACGCATGACGGACGGCTGGATACGAGGAGCTAATTCTGAGCGACTCTTTTGGGTGGCACCTCACCTACAAATGGGGCTCTTCCCACCCTTCCAAACCTTGTTCATCGGCCAGTATATCCAGACACGATTGGATATGTCCAAATTTGTACATGGAGCTGCGTGGACCCAAGTAAGAGGCGATTGGGCGGAGGCTAGTGCATAGGTTTACTAGCTCGACTTATGAGGATTTGATCAAATCATTCGTGTTTCTCTCTTTCTCATCTGTCTCTCATGTTCATGTACTGTCGACTCTAGTCTAAATTGTTTGGTTTACATCCGTTGTAAATAGGGCCGAGGAAGTAGTATGTAATCATCCCTGACGAACGCTGCTCGACTCTGTGTATGATAAAGAACGAATAACAACATTTGCTACTTTCAGCTTTCGAATAACCCGATGAAGGATACGTTTACTGCCGAGCCAGAGAGGTCGATAGCGGTGATGAGACGCGATGAGACGCAGCTTCGTTTAGAGAGTATAGATCGTTGACTTATTGATTCGTGCGAACCGTATCCAAGTTCTCCTTGGGAGTGGCGAAAAAACCTCCTTTCACATTTTGGCTTTGGCGGACGAAAACGAACGGAAGGTGGAGCGGCGTAAAGTTCTATAAATCCAACTGGTCACTCATTTGTCCTCCGTCCATACCTTCGATTCAGCCCGGCCAAAAAGAGAGCAAGGCGTCAGGGGACGGGTGGATGAGTAGACGAACGAGAATCCGAAGTGACTGGCTCCGCTACCTACCTGTATCGTCTTTTCACGGTATCTGGGGATGGTTGAAGTATGAATCGCGTTCAGGGAGTATGGTCTGTGTGCATAATCGGATAGTAGTATCCGTCGAGTAGATCCTAGATCGACGTGCCAGCAGATTGGGAGGAAGAAGAAAGGTAACTGATGATGATTACAAATGTTTCTTCCGAGACCGACTTACTAAGAGCGAACGCGTCGTTGGCGATCAATGAACAGCTCCCCAGATTCTCGATATTGTATCCCATTGCCAATTAAAGATAAATATCGGTCCACATAGACCACTCCCGTATGCATGCGTACCAGCAACCCTTTGACCTCCTGACGCTGGTGGAGAGTGTCCATCCCATCCCCTCGAAACATTCGAACTCGATCGTTAGGAGGCAAGACTAGTAGAATTTTTGTGTCTCCTTGGGCGGGTTGTTGGATATAAAATAGAAACACATAGTTAGAACGTAGGAAAGGTCCAACCCTTGAAAGGTGGCAAAAGCCGCCGACAAAGTTGGTAATAACTTGGTGCATTTACGACTCGAGTTGTGATACGTTGCCACAACTTTTTTTTTGCTACTAAATTGCTGGGATTCCCATGCGATGCCTGCCTTGAATATTCGAGTGATATTGCGAAAATTCCCACGGCAATGAAGACGGCACAGTCAGGCGTCTGGGCGTCTACGCGGTATATGCGTGGGTAGTAATATCCGCGTCCCCATGTTGATTCTATGCGCGGCAGCACCACATTGGACATTCGGAGGTTGAATAGCCGTCCGTTTGATGGAACCCAGGATGACTGGTGACTTGTCGTCGTCTCTTCTGAAACTTGGACTCTGTCACGATAAACCCTCCCCCCAACCCCCCCTGAAGCTGACTCTAACCAAGTCATCTTTCTCCACAAAAAAAGGTTTCTAAAACACGTCCAAGTTGGACGTTTGATTTGGCCGACGGCATCGGCTGCAAAATATATATATAGATAGATATAGGATCGACCGACGAGGAAATCAGAGTCTACACCAAACCACTTCTTCTTGCAATACTCACATCTTCTCCTTGCAAAATCTCGTTGTGAAAATGGTATTTGCGACGCTTTCACAAAGGGACAAAGAAGCCTTCTTCTCCCTCCTAGACGAGTACGTCCTCTCCCTAGCCTACTTTCCCTCATCACACGTACTCATCAATATCGTATAGATATTTTGAATCTCGACCTCATCTCTTTGCAGGTGCGACCGCCCCTCGTACTACCGCGACCGCACCACCAGCACCATCGACGACGGTGACAGCTGCGAATCGGACTCCATCTCGTCCAATTCCCGTTCCATCTGTACAACATAGTCCACCTGCCTCTCCCCCTGCTATCAAACCAAAATCGTTTGTTCCAGCCGTACCAACAACCCGTAAGGTCACTCCAACGCCACGCATCGTCGAGGTACGCAACGCCCCCTCTCCTTCCCCTTCTCACTTACTCGTATACCGGTATTGACAATTTTTGTTGTTTTATTTATTTATTTTGTGTTATTTGTATAGCCTCCAAGCTATACAGAGGAACATGAGCAGGAAAACGAGAACGAAAACGAAAACGTGGATGCGGCACCCGTGTCCGTCGCTAGTCGTATCGCAGCCGCCCAAGCCGCACTCGGCACCTCGAATCACATTGGAGGTCGCCCACCTGTTCCTTCCGGGAATCGGAGGGTCTCTTCGACTCCGTCCGTCGCTAGCGTTGGCTCTGCGACCTCAGCGTCTAGTGCACCTCCACCTCCACAGAGGTCACTTACCACTAGCAACACACGAAATAGTCATAATGGGATAAAGACACCTCCAGTGTCTGCACACACCACTGGGAATAGTCAAACGAACGCCAACGGGGGTGGAGGTGGGAACTCGCCTAGTGGGTTGGTGACCTCGAAGAGTATCGCGGGTACAGGGATCGATACGTCTTCCGCTGGATCGGCTCTTTCCAGCGCGTTTAGTTCGAAAAAGAAGACAACGTCGACGTATATTGCACCGAGAAGTGCATTCGAAAAGCCCAAGACGAAGGAAATGTTTGCGCCTCCGCCTTCGAGGAGTCCGAATGCCTCTCAGGCGAACCTTCATAAGAAAGAGGAGTCGACGCCTGTGCCTGTGTATAATAGTAGAGGACATGAAGAAGAGGAGGAGGATGGGGAAGAGGTGGAAGAGGAAGGGGAGTATGCAAAAGGAGAATGGGTGGAAGCGTTGTACGATTTCGAGACCACGGTCAGTAAACGGTTCTTCTTCTTATCAATCCGGCTGGTACTGGTACTGATACTGATACGAATTTGTGTATTTGGTTGGTTGGTTGTTGTAGGAGGGTACCGATCTCTCGTTCAAAGCTGGACAACAAATCTTTGTCACCGAACGGTCCTCCAAGGATTGGTGGATGGCAGAGTTGAACGGCAAAGAAGGTCTCGTACCTGCTTCCTACGTCAAAGTACTCTAACCACCACCACCACCACCACCCTGTCGTATCTCGTATCTCGTATCGGTTTACTTTTAAAGGTCTATCTATCCAAGTGGGTAGAACGATCCTCGTCTTGTCTTTTCTTTCCTCAAAGAACTCTCAGTGTGTTTTTCTTTTTTTTTGTTGGTCGATTGGTCGCATCTGTTGTCGATATTTATCCCCTTGTCGCTCTCTGGTTCCATCTCGTTTCCTAATATTCTCGTAGTAGTCGTCGTCGTCGTTACAGCAGTGTTGCTGCTATTATTCTCTCATGTTTTTTTACTGTTGTTTCCTTTGAATGGTTTAGACCGGTTTTTATGGGTGTATCACTTACAACCCTGAATTGGGTTCGTCTGAATGATCGAGAGAGAGAGAAAAAAAAAGGTTCCGAAAAGGATTTTGCTTGCTTCCCGATGCCCCCTCCTGGCCTTTTCCACTGGGAACAAATGGGTGTCTCACCTCGACTCCTCGAGAGGGGAAGTCGGCATCGTCACCCCGCATCTCGCCTCGGCTCGAGTGCAAAACGAACTGATGGCGGCAACTTGAACTGAGGAATAGAAGAATACTTTTCTTTTTGCGGCTAGGCTACAATTCAAAAAAAAAAAAATTTAACCATTTGAAGTAGGTACACCCGAACCCGTTTCGCATGGATCACCGTGATGCCAAGTGAAGAGGCCGGTACTATTGATACAGTTGATAAGAAATTTGACGTATAGGCGTATATCGGTTACTTTTATAACAAGTCAAAGTCGTCCAACTGAAAACACCGGAGATCAGTAAAAGGTGCTCTTTCCGGCAAGAGACCAAGTAGTAGTAGTTTTTGGGGACTCACCTCGTC
>WSTP01000057.1:0-43518 GCA_019627735.1 Serendipita sp. 400
TTGAACTTATCATCATCCCGATTTGCAAAGTCCTCGGGATATGCTTCCTGGTCCAATGAGCTATCACCTTCATCACCTATAATTTGCCACTTACTTCTATTTCTTCATAGGTCATTCCGTCGCATACACCAGCATCCAACTCGTCAAGAGATTTCCATGTCAATTTGGTGAACGGTAGATATTGGGCCGTTTGAATAGTGCGCTGAAGAGTTGAAGTCCATACAGTCAACGTAGCATCACCCAAATTATCCTTGATTAGGTTTGGAAGCGCCGTGGCGTATTGTAGACCACGAGGTGAAAGGGGAGCGTCACCTCCTATTTTCCCTTCGACATTATACACGCTCTCTCCATGCTATACGATCATTATCGTGACAAAATCCCGTTACTATCGCAGTACCGGACCCAAATAAGCACACGTACCCTTGACATGAAGATAGCTCTAGGCTTTAGATGCAAATTCATGAGGTAGAAAGCAATCCGACTCTGGAGATAACCATGGATCCTGCCTACTGTCACTTGACTACCCACATTCGCGATTCGCATGTATGACAAGTGCGGCTCGGTGACAGTCTCGTATACTGCCTCGTACTGCTTGATGCGAGCTAGAAAGTCCGCTCTGGCCACTTCTCTTGACATGTTCATATAGTCTGGGTCACCGGCGCTGACTTTGAGATCCACGTTGGCGGCTATAATGTCTGGGTCGTCACACCAGGACTCAAGAAAGATGAGGGAAAAATTGGGTTCACGGGATACACGCTTCTCGATCTTGGCTCTACGGACAGAATTAGATTGAAGTTGCCTATGAGATGACGGAACATACCTTCTAGCCTTGGTGCTATTCGTGGCGTCTAATAAAGTGGCATTAGTCGTGCATTGACGAGATATCTCAACACGTTACCATGAATCGCAACATTACCACCCTCATGCAGCCACGCTATCAGCATTTCCAAACTTTCCTCGGCGAGTATTTCGCGCTGCCTAGTGGCTTCATCGTTCTGATTCGAGAAAAAGTTGGCAGAGTGAACCTCCTTCTTTCCAGTCCTGAGATAGTTTCAACCTTGGGATATCTGAAACACCCATCAACGTACTTGGTCGCCCTCGATTTTGCTTTGGATCGTCTGAGATTGCCAACGTTGAATACCTGCGGCATTGGAATAAATGATAGTTGACATTATGCGCATAAATTTGTACCTTAACATCGTACTCGAGCCACTGTAACTCGTGAGATATCGGCAAGGCATCAATCCAAGCGCATGCTCACTTGAAGATATCTGGTCAGCTTATTACTAAGATAAGACTTCCCGCGAGCGGGCAACCCGACCTGTACGTGCGTCAGGGGGTTGTATCATCAAAAAAATAGAGTCCTTACCATCGCTAGTACGATCTTTTCCTCAGAATAGTCCGGTCTAGCAACTAAGCAGATGAAGATAAGTGTACACTCCATAACCGAATTGAATTTGATCATACCCTTATTTCCTATTCCAACAATTGCTGGCGGTGGCGGCGATGAGGGCCGTGAAGCCTTACGACTTTGCAGAGTAGATTCGTCGAATTTGCGCATCCTATCCGGCCCATATATCAAAAATTCAAAACATAGAAGACCTCACAGCTACTCACATTGATCCACCAGCGCCGAAAAATCCTGGGCGCAGATTGCCACCACTGAGTTTGATCTCTGGTGCATCCGTCGAGCTAGTGGTCGGTTTGGTGCTACTAATATCATCGGGAGATTGTACTGTGTTTACTATGGGTCCCCTTGATATCTCCAACTCCAAAGCTGAGTCCACACGTTCAAGGAAAGTAGGTTGTCCACCTGCAGCAGCCTTTTTGGTTGGATCTCCTGTGCCATCTGTTCCTTCATGATGTTCAGACATATTCGAAATACCCTCAGAAGCCCTAAAATGACAACTGTGAGCGATTTGAGATTCGTTGGGATTGTAGTAATGGCCCAAAGAAGGAGAATAAGATGTTTTTATGTGGATGAGGTTCCGTCGACGGGCCGGCACGTGATTGAGCGGCGACATGAGACGGATCCGATCCGAATTCCCTGTTGAATGTACGTAGAATATTTCTTCATTCCGTCCTGATCTTCCTGTCCTAGCTATTGAGCAGGTGGTCATATATATGCAGTCCCTCACGACGTCTATCACTCCTTTGCAGGGGTTTCATTTCACATTTCAGGACAACATTCCTGAGCAAAAAAAAGTCGAGCAATCAGCTGGATGCAACGTCTATGTCCTTCATCGCTTCCCAAAGGATGTCTTCGTCGATCCGTATGAACTAGAGCAACGAGTGCTTGACGGCGTCGCGCCCACCTTCAAAATCTGGGGAGAGACAGACTTAGAACTACCAGTATCTTCTGTAAAAGAAGGCTCGTCAGTGCTCCTAGGCCCTTTGTCTGCAGGGGTGCTTGAGTTTCCATTCCATGCTCGCTATCCAATCCCTTTGAGCAATGACACTCATGCTACAATTGACATTCAACAACCCACTCTTATATCCGTATGTAAGAATACTCGTACGTGTCCATGTTCCTACACTCCTCTTGTTGCTCAACGATCCATAGAGTCGAGAGATACAGACCACCAAGTCCTTCATGCCCTGTTCTCGCCATACGAGGTACCATTCGATGTTAAAGAATCTCAGATTAGCACTCGTCCCTTCACCCACGATTCGCCATTGACAATCCGAGTCCCTGCTGGTAATCCGAACCATATCCAGTTCGTAGAGCCCATTACTTTACTAGCGGTCTTCGTCTCGGTTTATTACATTGGCCGTGCAATGTGGAAGTCGTTTCGTCGTCCTCAGCAAGCTCATATCAAACAGGAATAATACCAGAAACAACTATCAACTGCGTGGCATTGTACGGAATGGAATAATACACTTGGGAGTATCGCTCGACCAAGCAGATGTCCGTAGACGCACGGAAAAAGCGAGGGAAGAGAATAGTAGATATAGCAACGGGAGTATCAACGTCAAATGGGGGACTGTGAGATAAAAAGTAGAGGAAGAAATAAAGGAAGAACAGAAGCAGATATATGGTTGTCAAACGATGGCGCATTTCTTCTGTCTTTCCTTCATCTTGGTCCATCGTCCTCCCTTCATACTCTCACGCAATGCGAGTGCGAAGACGTCTTGGAGACCCTGTCCAGTCTTCGATGAGCACTCTGCATATTTGGCACCAATCTCCTTTGCGACCGCAGCACCTTGTTCCGGAGAGACAGGCTTTAGGCCCTGGGCACTCAGCATCCGTCGCGTATGGTCATCTCCACGTAGATCAGTCTTTGTTCCCACCAATATCATTGGAGTCCCTTCACAAAAATGGGCCACTTCCGGATACCACTGTAGTCAAGTAAATGAGAAACGATTGGAACAACGTTGTATAGAAATAGAACCAGGATTAATGAAAGTGTGATGCACACCTTGTCTGTCACGTTCTCCAAACTCGTCGGGTAGTCGATGGCGAATACGATGAGGATAACACTGCTCTCATGATAGCTCAATGGTCGTAGACGATCATACTCTTCTTGACCAGCAGTATCCCATAATGCTAATTCGACCAATTTGCCGTCGAAGGGAACTGTCGTTAAGTACGTCTCGAACACAGTTGGGATATAAGTCTATCAATGGAGAACCGCCAAATCTGTGAGCGTAATAGAGACACTAGGAGCGGTTAAATAGTACCTCTGGAAACCGGTTCTCAGCGTATCCTATCAATAAACATGTCTTTCCACATCCACCGTCACCAACCTGTAAGGCAGGATGGGGATCGCAATCTCAGTTTACTGCGACGCCGAAACAAACGGGAAAAAGGTTCATGAGAACTAGTATCATCGACACTCACAACAACAAGCTTCTTCTTCAAGTCCGGACGACGCTGCGATATTCTATCGGCGCTTGTAGAGCCCGCTGCCTGGTTGAACGCCCCTCCGTCTAGAGCATACGACGCCCGTGGATTTGACATTCAATTATTTGATGTCTTCTCCGGTGTTGGAGGGGTACGGTGGCAAACGGTTTGATTGGTCGAAGGCAAGTCTTACAACTGTGGCAGTCAATGGGACAACTCAAATTATGTAGGTGTACTATCGTCCAAGGCGGGTTTAATAATTCGATCTCTATCTACAATGATTGTGCGGCGACAGAAGGAATAAGACGCAAGCGTGCTAAAGCGGTATATAACGGTTGTAGATCGAGCCTTGTGCTGGGGAGAATTCACAGAGTACTCCAAAGACTCGACACACCACAGTCAAGGGGTGGAGTCAACCCACCAGTCATGCAAGAAAAGAAACCTGGCCATCGATGACCTCTACGTGCGCACATCAGACAAAAGAGATCGAAGGGATTAGCAAGATAATGGTATGAAGGAAGGGATGAAGGAGAAGGATGAAAGGTCCAAGAGGGTTGGTCGGTTAGATGAGTTGCCACTAGATATATCGGTAAGAATGAGAGTAAGTTGATAGAAAAGAAAATTACCTGGATGGGAACATAACCATCGCTGAGGGGAGCGATGGCTTGGAAGGCAGCAACAGAAAGATCGAAGCCCTGGTCTCCGTCGCAGCTGGGGCACACATCCCTATACGATGGGTGTTTAGGAATAAAACAGGTGCATAGGAGATGAGAGGACGTACGCAATCACAATTTCAACAGACTGTTGGTTATTGGTATTCGTAATTCGGACGCGCTTGCCACACCAATCAGACTTTTGACCAAGGTCTCCATAGTAAAAGGAATCGATTGCGCCAATGTAATCACCATCGCCGTGATAGTCTCCGCATGCACCGGCATTTCCGCCTTGGTAGTAGTAGGTTGCATGTCCACCTTGATGGAGATCACCATAAGGAGTGCTACCAGTGTTAGTGTTGTCGGTGTTGCCGGTGTTACCACTGTTTTCAGTGTTTCCGGAGTTACCAGTGTCCGTTGCGGCAGGTGTAGCGGCATCGGAAGAGGAGGACGGAACGGAAGGATCGGTATACTAAACGTAAATGAGTAATGTTTCGACGATGCCGAGCACCGGGGACTTACAACGGACGTGTCGTCGTGCCATTCGCCATCATCGTTGGGGTCCTCGCAGATCGGAAGGTCTGAATCATCGTCATAGTCATAGTCATTGTTGTCCTGACTCTCAGAGCTGTAGGTAGGAGCAGGAGCAGAAGCAGGAGCATTCGAAGAGGTCTAGCCAAGAAAAAATAAGTACGGGTGGTCCGGCGGTGAGGTTGACAGAGCCTTACGACAACAGATTGGACGGAGACATTGCCGCCGCAAGTTAGGCTTGAAGGCGTGCATTCCGCGGGACGGCTCGACAAGGACTCGTCTGCCGTGAGCGGGTAGCAACAGTTCGTGTAGAAGTCAGAGCCTTGTTGGTTTCCGCAGCCCAAGGAGTTGTATCGGTTCTTGAAGCGCCAGTACGACTTTAAAACGAAGAAAACATAACACAGTTTAAATTAGCTCGTCACTTTTTCTTGGGCCGGGGCTTAGGCTTGCTCACCTCCAGCGGGGGCGACTGGGAAGACCAGTCAGCGAGGGAAATGTCGCCTGCCCTCTTGCTGATCAGAGTTGCCGGGTGAGCAGTGACGGAAGAGACAAGAAGAGGAGCGACCAAAAGAAGTTTTCCGATCATTTTTCAAGAGAAAGTGGGTTATAGAGAGTGTGGTTGTCGTCGACGGCGGGGGCACCTAGAAAGATTGAAAACGATGCGTCGTCGTCGCCGTTACAATGAAACGAATGAGTGGACTAGTTGGATGCTTTAGATATTTTGTGCAGACTTTTTGAGTGCAGAGTCAGAACTCACGAGAGGTTCGGTCGGGGTCAAGAAGGGTGGCGCTTTTTATAGGGCGGACCATGTCGCTAAACCGTTCTCATTGACGACGACGCGGCATCGCGGAATAGCTCAGGGAATAATTCAACGCAGTATATTGGCCGGTGAAACAAGAAGTTTGAAACATAAGGTACCTAGCCAACTGGCAGTAGTCAAAGACAAAAAGACAGACTGCGGTAAAAAACTACTGCGGAAAAAGGGGAAGTGTGGAAGAAAGAAGGTAGAAGTAAAGATGATCGCCATATTTCACAAGGAGCTATTTATTCCTTGGGAGCGTACTCGTGGAGGACGGCGAGGGCCTCATTGATCTTCATATCGAGGGATGGCGTATCCTCCAGCAAATGGATCAGCTCACTGTTGTCCATCTCGAGGAGCATCCCAGTGATCTTGCCGGCGAGGTCGGGATATTGTCTAGGACGCAAAGTCAGTCAACTTGCTCAACACAATGGTCGGTCGGCTATACGTACTCATAAACACGCATGTAAATGATTTCACCAATGAGCTGCTTCTGGTTTTCAGGAGGCGCACTGACGATATGGGCGACAGAGATTGCCGCTGGGTTGGGTTCCATGACAAGAGGCTTGCGCCCTCCAACCACGGGGAGTGGCATACCACCACGACCTGCACCAGATCTAGGCGTACCGTTTGTCGGAGCGCCGCCGCGAGGACCACTGGGAGCTCCTGCTGGGCCACCAGGGCGTGCTCCTGGGCCCTGACGAGCACCATAAGGACTCATCCCATAGCCTTGAGGCGCCTGTCCTCCATAGCTAGGCATGGGTGGCACTCCTGGCATGGGCCCACGATAACCACCGCGCCCTGGACCAACCATGCCGGGAGCATATCCCGCATAACCTCGCCCTCCTTGTGGAGGGAACCCAGGAGCGCCATAGTAGATTGGGCCGTTGATATAACCATTAAGACCCGCAGCGGCAGCCTGTTGCATACGGATCTGATTGCGTTGGGACATTTGGCTTTCGAGTTGCTGTCGACGAACGTCTCGGCGTTGAGCCAGGGAAACGTACAGAGGTTTAGTGCCGAGCATCTTGTTGTTCATCTCCGCAATAGCCTTAGATGCTTCATCAGGGGTGGAGTAACAAACGAATCCGAAGCCTTTGCTGGTTCCCTTGTCATCGCGCATGATTTTGGCACTTGTAATAGTGCCGAAAGGCTCGAACTCTGCACGCAGTTTATCATCATCCAAGTCATCCTCGATGTTTTTGACATAGAGGTTGACCCCCTGGAGCTTGGCAAGCCTTTCCATCTTCGCAATGTCAAAAGTACGGCGGAGCTCTTCATCACGCTCATTTCGTTTCTGAGCACGGCCGACAAAGAGCTTCTTGCCATTAATATCTTTGTCATGGAGTGCGTCGACAGCCTTTTGGGCCATCTCATGCGTCTCGTAATTGACGAAACCAAAGCCTTTGCTCTTCCCTTCCGCATCGATTTGGAGAATAGCCGAAGTGATTGTACCGTAAGGTTCGAAGAGCTTCGCGAAGTCCTCCTCATTTACCTCTGTGTCAAGGTTTTTCACGTAAATATTGGTGTATTGGGAACGAATCTCATCAAGCTTCGATTGACGCTCCTGGTACCAGTGAGATTAAGGTCGCAAGTAATAGAACACACAAACCTTGCGGGGGATGTGGCGACCGACATAAACTTTCTTGTCATTGAGCAACATTCCATCAACGGCCTTGATGGCAGCCTCCGCAGACTCGGAAGTTTCATAGTGTACGAACCCGTAGCCTTTGGAGTTCCCCTGCTCGTCCACCGCAACCTTGCAGGAGAGGACATTACCGAAGGCGGCAAATGTATCGTGGAGGGCCTAAAATCCGATAAAAAACGCTACGCATTACATGCCACAACTAACAAATGCATACCTTGTTGTCAATGCCTTCGTCCAGGTTCTTGATGAAGATATTACCCTGACCTGTTTTGCGAAGGAGAGGATCGCGCTGTGACCACATAATGCGGCTACATCCTATCGTTTAGCAACCTAATCATCAGTAAAATGACGGGACACACCAGGGACGACCCTTGATGAGAGAATAATTAAGCTGCTCAAGTGCCCGTTCGCCTTTAGGAGTATAAGCCATCGCCCTCTTTACATAGACAAACACGAACCATCAGCTGAATTGAGGTAATTAACATAAGCATATCCAAGGGAGCGACGAGTCACCGTGTCACGACAGACACGGATGCTGCCACCGTCCGCGTCAGCAATCGCGTCCTCAGGGTGTAGGAAAAGGGAGCTAACCTAGCAACAGGACCAATCATATTGAAAATCTCGAAAAGGATGGCCTCTGTGACAGTCGGGTCAAGCTCGCCAACGTAGAGCGAGGCCGACGATGGTTGAGGCTTGTACGTCGACTGGACAGTAGCGGTGGGTGCGACAGTCTGAGAAGGCGCCTTTTCAAGCCCAGTAGCATCGGTAGGCTGTACAACTTCTGTTGCGGACATCGTGGCAGATAAAAACAAGTAGTAACTTTTTCTTGGATTGGAGGGGTCGTGAAAGAAGATATGGGTTTTCTGGTTTTAGTAAACGTTGGTCTTTCAAACGATTTTCCAAGTTTTTTTTGTAACTTTTCTGGGGAAGCGGTCGGGAGCAAGATGGCTGCTGGCTTTGCGCCGAGATTTGTCGCGCCTTAACTTCACAGCAGGGCCTTAGCATTGCCACCCTTGACTGAAATAATGTAAGATTCAACGAGCCAGTAAACAGGTTACATAATTCTGGTGGTAGTACTACGGTCTTAACCTCGAGAGAAATAACTCTTTGCACCGTTCACTGCCAACTCTCCTTTGGCCTTTTCGAGCGTGTGACCAGCTTCATTATGATATTTCCATGTCTATAACACGGTTAGTATTCAAGAAGGCGGAGGTTAATAATAGAAACCTTACCTTTTGGTAATAAATACCATTTCCGACGGTTTGGACAATCCAACCAATGCATGCGATAATGCAAAAGACGCCTGAAACGAAATGATGGCGCTGGAATGCTATTATGGTAGTGATAATCCCTGCGGTTCCAGTCCCCGGGATACCGATAACCATGTAGATGGAGAATAAGAGATGCCAGCCGCAGAAGAAGAAATATATATCTAAAGTGATGTTAGTAAGATGTCTACTACGAATGAAGATATCGGAGGCGTACAGAAATAAAGCGATTGGTCCTAGAAATGTGTTAGTAGAAAGGTAGAAATGCCAGATGGACAACTCACTTTCATATAGGCGTTATACACGGGCCTAGGAACTCCAAAGTTAGAAATCCAGGTCACACATAATTAGGAATACCTACCGATACCACAGCAAGAAAGACAGTACGCCGATGATAGGCAAGTACCTATTACAGGGTTAAGTATCGATGTAACTGAACATATTTTTCCTTACGTTATAGCTCCGCTGACGTCTCGTACACCGTCACCATCCCCTGCAAGGATGACGAGTATTATCGCGACCAAGTTGACAATTAGTGTTACACCCAGGACAAGCCATAGCTGGAAAAGTCTTGTCATAGTCTGTTGGTGTGCCTCTGGTATTTCATCCTTGATAGAATGGAAGATGAGAGGGAAGACTGGAGGAGAGATGAGTGCGCCAACCCGACGGTCCGTGGGGGGATCATCTTACAGGGTGGAAAGTTGTTGCGACCATGTTTTCTTATATGCTCAGACCTCTCGTGAAGAGCTGCTTCCCTAATGAATTTACGCCGAACAATCGTGAGCTCTAGGTAAACGCAAAGGTATGAGCTAGACGTACCGCGCAGCTAATTCTCGTTCTCTTCTATCTAGTTCAGCGTTTCGAGATGCAGCTGAAGTAGGGTCTTGTTGGTGGAATTGGGACGTCGCGGTCGCTGGGTCGTCAAATGGGTTGCCGTCCAACGTGGCCGTCGACGCAAAAGGATTCTCAGTGAGTCGACCTAGTCATATTTAAGTTAAGCAATGTGCTTTATTTGCCGTATTTTGCGTACTCATGTTGACGAGAAAGTGATGTTGCAGGTGTTCGAGGCCAAGTTTATTTGGACACAAATGAGCGCCGCCTCAACTGGCTGGCTGGGTGAGAAACAAGCAGTACATATCTTAGTGTGCTGAAGTGATTTACATGGTTGCTCGAATATCATGGATTAACACGGTCTTGGTGCTTTGACCGGGCCATTGACGTGCGCTGCTAGCTGTGACCATGAACTGCGATCTCGCGTCGATGACTGTGCAGCGAGGTCAGAGCCTAGCTACGAGACTTCAAAATATACCCACGAATTTGAGAAACCAGGCCACCATGATGACCAGGTATGACCTTAAATGGGGGTAATCCTTTCTTTTTGCCTGTCTCTGCAGGTGGCTCGAGGACATTCCACAACCTAATGTTATCCTCTGATGCACTGTGACGCCAAAGAATTAATGGCTAAGCCTCAAATGGCTGTTAAACTCACCAAACCATGAACTTGCCATCTGGAAACGCGGCAACACAGGTTACGGTTTTAGAATCAAGGGGATTGACAAGGGTACGCAGAATGCGAGGGTTCTGTGAGCTGGTGCCACCGAATTGTCGAACATCAAAGACATCGACAGTTGCATTTCGACGACCGGCTATGATCTCATTCCCCGTCGCAGACCAACATGCCTATGTTGATTTCAACAATCAAGCCATGGTCTAAGGAGATTGGACAGACCGATACACACCAGGGTGGTGCTTTTTCGTTTTCCAAACGACCAACATTCTTCGGAGCCCTTCTGTCCCATAAAAGGAGACTTCCGCCAAATGTCGCCGTCATAAGCAGATCATCGGAGAAGGTAGCATATTTAACTGGATCCAGAACGCCAACTCCATGCTTCATGCTGGGTGCAGCCGGTATCGGTTCTGCGAGTGATTTCTTCTCGGGAAGCGCTAGACCTAGGGCATTATTCGAGGGTTTAGGTGACGGTTGAGCAGACATATTGTTCATATCCACGTCATCATCAAAGAGTGGATCATACCCCTCTGATTTATTATCAGCTTCTGGACTTGGTGGTGGAATGTCGGCGGCTGATGGATCGGACTCAGCAGATGCCTCAGCTTCTCCTTGGGTAGGGGCGTCAGCTTCCTTTGGTTCATCCATCGAAGGTAGCGTCAGAATATTTGATTCTGGTGGTGTATACAGAAATTGGGGCCGTAAGCCCATCGCGGTGATTTGAGCCCCTGGATGACCAAAACGGCGAACTATACCCCCACGATCTAGGTCCAATTGCTTAATTGAATTCATTAGCATGAGTAGTATCCAGTCATTAAATTCTCACCAAAGCTTGACCATCATGACTCCCACTAAAGGCCGACTTCTCGTCTGTGGATAGGCATAATGTAGAGACAGCAGCTTCGTGCTCCGTGAAGGTGTAATGGACCTTCCCTGGTTCATGGCGAACGGTGTAGAGATATATTTCGCCATTCTTTAACCTCATTAGTAGGAGACATTGTGGAATCTCGCCACTCACTGCACTACCAGACAGGGCCCACAGTGCGTCCGATTGACAGGCCAGACTATACACTGCTGGAGATTCGCCTGCATCGTATCTTTCTTGAGTGGTGGCTGGCCACCAGCACCGAAGGATACCAGCTCGCATCAGAGTGTCACCCAGCCCACAGTGGGATCTCTGTGGGGCTGTAAGGAATGTTCGGCCATTCACAGAGGCAATAAGGTCATAGATCCGTATGTAACCATCGTCAGAGCCGGTCAGTAGATGTGTCATACACGTAGAAGCAGCAAGCGCATTTGTGGGACTTGGGTGTGGAATGGCGCACACTGGCTCTATTGCATATGATTTGCACTGAAAGGGTGGTATTCTCAGACGTTCTCTTCGTACTGAAGCAGGTGATATAGAGCGTCTTGGTGGTTGTAATGAGGATTCCCGGGCTAAAATAATATCTCAGACGTGCAATTTTCATTTATTTAACCTACACTTCGTTATTTCTCTCTTTATATCTTTCGGAGACTTTCCGGGAAGAGAATCGACGCTCCTTTGGGCATCTTCTTCATCTCCTTCGTCTCCTGTCTCCTCTAATAGTTCCTTATTAGAAGAATCTCGTTAATATAAGAATATTATTTACCTTCTGAACCTTCTTCAGAATCTCCGGCATCAGATCCTTCTTGAGAAGAACTGTTTTCATCCTCGTCTCCATCTGCGTCTTCAAGCTCCATTTCCTCATCTTCATCTTCTCCTTCCGGATCTGCATCCTCTTCTATAATGTCAGCGTCTCTATCCTCTTCATTAAAATCTTCTTCCTCGTCACTCATAGCAATGGTCGATTGTTATGACAGGGTCTAAGATGTGATTGCCACCAATACTGCATGTGCTCAATTTGAGTATTACGGTCACGAAGCTATTTCTCACTTGTCTTTTAGAGTTGTTGAATATTTATTCCATTCCATCAATAGAGACCTCTTTGAAAACTATAATAATCGATGGTACATTTCACCTGTGACTACAGGGAACGAATGCTACATTGGGGCACTGTCAATAAGTTAGACTAGATGAAGAATAGTTAGGATAGAAGTATTAGTGTATGTCATACGGTCCCTCATGTATGGCGGAGATCAGATGGTTCGTATGACATTATCTGCTAGGCGAATGATTGTGCGCCTTATAGACCGAGCACCTTCCGCTTCTAGATAGTCCTCGGCGGCCTTCTCCACAACTCCACTCCAATCGAGGTTATTCAAACTGCTGTTCGTGGATGGTCGTGATAGGGCCATCTTGCGTTGCAACGCTGACAAGCTTTTGGAAGAAATCGCGATGCGCTCTTCCATAGTGAAAGGGAGAAATGCAACAACCGTTGAGACCCGAGCGATGAGAGAAGACTTTGGGCAAGGGGTTAAATCCCAAACAGGACGTAACAATCAAACACGTACCCCGAGCACATTGCGTAGACATGATCTGGCTTCTCGGGCAATCTCTGCATACTCAGAAGATGCAGGTAATGTGTACCTTCTGGCGAAGCCAATGATCTCATCGCTTCCAATATTGCTTGTGCAGATCCAAATGGTACGAGCGGTGTTGATCACAGCACTATCTTGCACACGTCCTGTCTCCCAAGGAACTAGAAAGCTTTGGAGCAGCGAACGGTCCACGAGTTTCTCTATCTCCTTTAGGATCGTTAGTCGTGGATCTTTGCATAAAGCTAGCTTACATCGATGACAACTACACTCTTTTGGTTATCGTGCGCCATAAGGAAGTGACGCAATGTTGGAAACATCTGTGCCTGCAACCATTGAGTGAAAATCTATGCTCTAAGTGGATAACCAACCTCGCGCTCATTACATGACACGGCTCCCCAAATGTCCACTTGGGATTTGAGAAGAGTCATATTGATCGTATAGGAAGGTATACCAAGGAGCCTTCCCACTGGTAACTATGAGTTAAAGATATCATATATTTTAGGCCTTACCTCTTGATGCTAAGAGCGTTTTTCCGTGTCCCGAAGGGCCAGTGAATAAAGCTACAAATGGTGATTCCTTGTCGTCCTCCTCGTCGTCCAAGTACTTTGCAAGCCTCGAATGGGCAGAATAGGCACGCGCGAGCTCCTCTATGCCATTCTCTTGTCCAACGACAGTAAACTTGGCTCGTTTAAGTGCAATTTCAATTTCATCGTCATCATTTGGCATAGATGGATGCGAAACAGGAGACCGTTGTGCCTTATCCAAGAAATATCTGAGAAAGAGTAAGACGGTCAATCTTGAATACGGCAGATATCACCAACTTCACTAAGGGATTAGGGGCTTGTGTTTGTGACGCAACAGCGCCATTCTCTAGGCCACTGGGATCAGCACCGTATGAAAGCAAGGTAGCTACGATCTCCTCCTGTTGTGGTCGGTTCTCCATGCTTCCTTCAGCCATGCTATTGATAGCAAACGCTAAGGCGGGCATGTCATTGGGACCAACAGTCTCGTTCGCTGAGGCCTGTCCAGTAGCCAAGAGACGGGCAACTTGCTCTGGCTTCGAAGACGCGATCGCAAAAAAGAGTTCAGGCTTATGGGTCGGTAGTGGTGGTGTTGGTGCTGTCTGGTTTGAAAATGCTGAGTATGATCGTGCAGAAAGTGGTCGCTTTGGCTCCAACGAAGCAGCAGACTGTACTCGGGAAATACGAGTTGGTGAAATACTCCCGGAGGATACCTTAGCGATGTCAGGTTTGGCTATTTCACTTGTGGTTCACTTGCCTGCGTTTTAGGTCGTTGGGCACGCGTTCCTGGGTCTGCTGGTGACCAGGGAATTGGGCTGGGTGAATGGATGTAGTGGACTGAGCTCTTCTATAACAAGTGTATCAGAAACAATCCAATAATCAACGTCGATCACGAACCCTGGAGCTGCTGGAGGATACTGGCGGAGGGACAGTCACAGACGTCGGTCCAAAGCCAGACCATCCTGCAAATGACGATTCTGTTCTTGATGCGGGAGTGGCACGAGATTCTATATCTTGCCTTCCTGTTTGCGAGTTCTGTCGACTAGAGATAGAGAGAGAGGGCCGTTTCTCAGGACTGGATGGTCGGGTGAGACTCAGCTCATTCTTGGCCACCCCTCGATTCAATGGGACGGAAGACACATCTGTATAGTAGTATGAGCAATGTCTAGTGAGGCAAATTGAACATACCAGGAGGCTGTACAGATGGGAAGAACCCTTGACTGCCATATGTGGACTAGAAGAGGCGTGAAAGACGGCTGGGGAACGAAATTCAGTACTCACAAGACGTAGTGGCTTCATCCACGGGCGAGCTTCAATTTGAGCAGGACCGGGAGGATCCTCTTCCCTTGCGAGTTCGTCATTCACTTCGAGATATCCGTCCAAATAGGAAGGACTCTCTACTTCATCTGGGGATACCTTGTGGGTATCTGGTGATGTATTTCGAGAGGAGAATATACCAGCTCGTGGTGATTTCAGTAGTACTTCAGTGGGCTGTATTACGTCTTGAGTCTGTGGGGCGTCGGGTGTGATAGGGGATCTCCTTAGATGAGCCACTCGTTGGCGCAGCTCATTGGTTACGAGCTGATAAGCCTTCAGAAATCGCAATCTAGCTCGTGAAGGGGGCTCGTTCTCGTAATCCACCGGTGTCTCTGGAGGCAGGGATGGGGGTTGTTCTACACTTGGGATTGTCGGAGAGAGGGATTCGTTTCGTGAGATTTGGGCTGCTGCTCGGAAGTCTATGGAAGTGGTTCTTGAGACAGATTGCGGTGTTGTAGAAGTATTAGCTCGGGGTGGAGGTTCTCCCGTAGCTGTGTTCTTGCGGCTGCGATTAATGAGCAACGAGGAAGCATAGGGTTTATTCTAAGGCTTGGTGAATAAAGAATGAAGGGTTTTAACTAAGAGACACACCAAACTGATAGAATTGGAATGATGTTGGTCATGAGATTTAACGATTAGCCCTTGTCCCGGTGAATTGGCACTGGGGGGTATAAAATCGACAAGATCCTGCGCTGTTTCATGCCAAGAGGCATGGAGGGAGACCCTAGACGGTACTGTAGCCGACAAAGCGATCTCCTGTTCGCTTGTGGTGTCGCTTTCGAAAGGGAGAGCTGAACTACTTTTAATGAACGGAGGTCGAGAATCATGAAGATTTGTTAATCCTAAGCCAGTGATGGTCTGGTCCGGGTCCTCTTCTACGTCCACATCACGATATTCGTCCAAGAGGCTATCGTGAACTAGACTGCCACGTACAGTGCCAGTCTCCGTAGGAGATGCAGTATTACCAAAAGTTGATAATGAGTGACTCCGAGCATGTGTTCCGGTGATCGCCGTAGTTCGTTCAAGATCAACGGAACCTCTGTGGAAATATTCGCCATTATCAAGGACATCATAAGGTTCATCCTGTTGGTTTGATTGGCGAAATATTGTCAACTCGTTATCTATTGGTGTGAGAGGAGACTTGATAACATGTCGAAAGTTGCAAGAGTCTTTAAACAGGCAACGCCCGGAGCTGTAGAACGGACAAGGTCGTGCTTCCTGAGGTTAGCTAGATAGTAATAACTACATAAAATGGCCGGCCGTAGAGGAACACTCACTTCGAACTTTCCACGGGGGCGAAACTGGCCTCTGGTGTTCAGATCGTAGCATCCCAAGGAGTCAGAATCACAATCCTTGAGGTTATATAACGTAGAGACCGAATTATAATCAAATATTGAGAATCCGGCACTGTCGTTGTTGGGTCCAAGCGAATACTATGGCAAATCTCCAATTCAGCTATCGGCGAAATGCCAACAGCTTGGGCATTGCGCCAATCATCACAAGACATTAAGGAAGTCAACAAAGGCGGTTTAATAGGATAATATGTAACATGATTAATTAAATATGGCGTCTATCTCATTCAAAGTCTTCTTGCGCCTTTTCTTTTTCTCTCGACTGTGCCCATCTTGGGATACAATAATACCTATAGGCAGTTGAGAGGATTCGATGTCCAAGACGACATCGGTTGAAACGATTGGAATGTCTTGAGTATCTACATCGAGCATTATTGCATCTTCAAAATTGCCTTGTATAGTTTGCTCGTGTGGTGCTACTGTCATACGCGATTCTTCTTGAATGAGAAGTTTTTGTGATTCCAATCTGTTGAGAGTCTTGCCCAGCTCCTCGCTTGACTCCTCGCCACCTTCCATCGCCGTGCCAGAAGCCAGTTCTACTACCGCGAAAGAAGGTTGAAGACAGGAAGATGACAACTTTGGTGCAGCACAAACACATCTTGTGTGCGATTCCTCCTTGGAAATCAGCGAGACTCTACGTCAATGAGACAAGGCTTACATCGATTTGGGATATCAAGTGATGAAGATCCTTCCAAAATTGTATAGATATTTCGTGTATCTCTGTTGTTAGGAGCCATATTCTCGCTGTGATACCCATAAGGACAAGAGCAAGTTGTAGAAATGAGATAGAATGCGAAAATCTCCCAAAGGACCTACGAAGAAATTAGGAAACTTTCTCTAGGATTACCCAAACGTACTCAAATACTCGATGGTATGCCTCACTAGCCTAGTATCGCGTGGTAAGTGAGGGACAGACTGATTGTGGATTGGCTTCCTACCTTGATATATAGGCCACAGAGGCTGCTTATTCGTTTCATTATGTATTGAAGGAAGTATGTGCTTGGGAGAGCATCCCAAGGGGTGGTTTTCCTTGACTTTGTCAAGGGAAGCCTAGCTCTCAAGTATTTTACTTACCGAGTCACTGCCGATACAAGAACATGAGAGTAAAAGGCATTCCTAGATGCGTCTATAAGCTGAAAAAGGCTTGCTTCCTCTATGCGACAAGCAAAACGCCTTAGTTCGACAACGCCCCGCCAAAAAACCGCGTTTTTATGCTGATTTTTACTCTTGTAGACGATTTTTTGTAATACCTGAACTTCATTCGCATGACTATGAACAAGATTGGAGACCCTCCGGCTGTACGGGCGCAAAGCTTTGAGAAACGCGTCAATCGCTGGAATTTTTGTCGATTCTAGCTCATTTCTCGGCCTTTGGCGCGTTTCTGGTAGATGGAACCGTCTTTTTGCAGCTGGCGAGGTTGGGTGCATGAGCGAGAATTCCAAGTTTGGAGCTTCGACTTCAACCACTCTGAGGTCATGTCGTTCATGACACTGTTCTCGGTCCTATTTCGACTATCGACGTACTTCTATCTTCGAGTTATCCCAATTCACAGATGGGCACGGTTCATTATACCTGGCTTCTACTTTGGGTATCTCATCGCCGTCTTCTGGGATGTTGCGCCTGAACCAACGGTCGTGGTCATCCCAGAAAAGGTAGAGGTCATCGATATTATTGACTCAGAGACGAATAAATTGGTCGAGGAGGATGTTGTGGTGACGGGAACCGCCGTCGTTGCTGAACCAACGCTCAATGGGTATGCGAGGCCTCCACAGGCAATCCCATCCTCGGGCAATGTACGCGAGCCAATTGTTTTACGCTCTTAAGCTCACAGAATCCAGAGTACAATCGATTTTCTAGGCTCCCTACTGCTCGGCTTTCCCAGCAAGTCGCGGCTTCTCAACATGGCAGGAGTCGTGATAAACACGCTCCTCCTTCTCTCTGCGGCCGATTTTGCGTATACACCACTCATAAAATCGTACAATCCGACCTTTACACGCGTCGGCGCCATCGATGATTCGAGTGTGAAAATTCTTGTTCGTTATCCGGACTTGCAAGAAGGCCAACTGCGTATTGTATGGCAGAGAGTTCACGCTTTGAACACGCATGCGGATATTTGGAAAGGTTTGCTCCTCCTATATAGCTAATTTGCTAAGCTTCTGTCTTATATTTTGAGTTAGATGGCCCTGTCCTTGATATTGAGGAGGAAAAGGACTGGACAGCAATTGGAAAGATTTCAAACCTTTGGCCCTCTGCTGAATACGTCTATAGGCTGGCGAATCTCAACTCTACGTTCTTGCCGTACCCAGAGAAGCCCGTTTCCTTCAAAACGTTCCCAGATCCTCGCAGCTCATCCGGAACACGTTTCAAATTTATTGTTGGGAGCTGTATGGTGGGTATTTCTCTTTATCTAAGAGACCTTCACTCACCCTCAGAAGCTTCCAAACTTTCCTTACAACCCAGCGTTCCCAGAAAGAATCAAGGGTTTAGATATTATTTCTGACTGGATTGATTCGTTCAATCCAAAACCAGTAAATTCTCCCTCGACTACGACAGCTCCAGCCAGCCCAGTGGAAGAGGCGGAGTCAATCATCGCTGAGGCATCGGCTGCTATTGCGAGCGCAACCAATACCCCGATATCAGAGCTCCCCATCGTCAAATCGATTCTCGACGATGCGAAGCCTCGAGAAATTGGCCCGGAATTCATGCTTATGATTGGAGACAACATTTATGCTGACGTCCCGTACTCTACTGGCGGTGACTTAGAAGCTTTCCGTAAGCTTTATCGTCGAACGTTCTCTAGCTCAAGCTTTAGAAAGGTCTACGAGCGACTCCGTAAGTTTTTGCTATCCTACACTAAGATAAGGCCTGACATATAAACTTAGCAATATTCGGCATCTACGATGATCACGAGTTCAAAAACAACTTTGCGGGGGAAAACGACGAGAACAAGCCACCATTTGCAAACGCCTCCAGTGCCTTTGGTACATACTACGGAGACGCCAATTTCGACGGAATTTCTGATGTAAACTACTACGACTTCCGCTATGGCGACAACGCTTTCTTTGTTTTGGACACTCGCCGTTATCGGAGCGTTCCTGCTTCGGATCCCGAGTCCATGGACCTCCCTACAATGCTCGGAGAGAGGCAATTGCACGCTTTACACACATGGCTCGCGAGAGTTAATACCACAACTACCTTCAAGTTTATCATCAGTAGCGTCCCTATGACCTCATTGTGGCACGGCTATGACGGACAAAGTGATTCATGGGCTGCCTATAGGATCGAGCGAGACTCCCTTTTGGACGTACTTCAATATGTGCCCAATGTTTTCGTTCTCTCTGGAGACAGACACGAATTCGCCTTCGTGGAGCATCGAGGCAAGATTCCCGAAATCTCTGGTGAGAGCTGCAATGAAAAAATCGACCTGACGCTAAAGGGTCTTCCACAGTATCTCCTATTTCTATGTTCGCACTCAACTCGATGACTCTTCATTCAAAGAGCATTCGAACGATTGAAAAGACATACTTAGACACGATCTACGACGTGAACGGTGCCAGCTTGGAAGTAACCGTTACAGAAAGCATCCCTGAGGAAAGGGCTATCCATTATATTCCCTCGGGCAACTATAAATTGTCAGTACACTCCATTCCATTGAACTATGATTAACAACCAGTTTAGCGCATCGTTGGAAGTTGATACACGCAACTGGAAGCGCCCAACGCTGAAATTAGAAGCCATCATCGGCGGAAAGACAGCATACCGGTGCGTTGAATACTTTTCCTCATCAATCCGTACTTATATTCCTCTCCAGCTTTGAATTCATTGGGCAGCCTGTCGCACACTCGTATACTAGCTCTCTTGCCCTCTCATTTGGGGGTGCTCTCAAGGGTGTGCTCAACAAGATTGGGTTGATGCGCTCGGTCTTTTGAGTATAGGTTATTTGCCAAAAGGATATACAGAAATCGGGTAGTTTTCTACAAGATCAACGATTATTACACGTTCTATTAAGTAGCGCTTTGATAAAAACATGTATGTCTTCTGTAGAGGTTGGATAATGAGATCGTTTGTTCCCGACTAAACTTGGCGCTCGACCTTCTTCCTCTCATTACGAATGGCCACTCTTGTAAATGGAAGATATCCAGACGCCGAAGTTATTGTGACTGTTCGTGACCTCTTGCTACAAGGGAAACTGGATTGGACTAATCATCGGGATAGTTTGGCGATGGATGGTCGTACTCCAAGACAAAAATGGAGCAGTTTCGGGCAGCAGGAGGCTTTGAAAAACTAAAGGAACCTCAGACTCAGAAAGAAAAGCCCACTGGTACTGTTGTACCCAAAAAGGAGGATGTGAAGAAGTTGGTACGTCGCACTAGGATGATCGCACAAGAAAGAACGAACTGAAGATGGACATTGGCAGATGAGCGAGATGGAAATTTCCAAGTCGCTAGCTGAAAGCGCACTGGTTGCGGTGAACGGCGACCTGAAAGCTGCTTTTGAGTGGTTGATTTATGGACCAGCGTCGGAGACTACAACATCGTCCTGAAAATTTTTGTCGAGTGATATTTCAAAATCTTTTCTGTGATGTCTGCAGTGAGCTTCGCAAAAGGGCATAACCGAATTCCTTGGGTGTGTTGGGCCAGGTTGGGCCCAGCCTTATGATTATGCAAACCTGAATTGCCTCTTAGACTCCTCCACATGAGCACTAGGACGTCTGAACATCCTGGTAAATCGTCGAAAAAAAGGCGTGCAAAGGCAGCAGCCAAGCAAGTCCAAGGAGGTTCCCTAGCTGGTGCCTTGGACCCAGCACCGACCCCACCTGGACGAGCACATTCAAAATCACTCACAGAACTTGACGACGAAGCAAATAATCTTATTTTGACTGCATTTCGTATTCAATCCCAACGCGACGGCAGCGAAACTCCTCCAAAAGTGTTTCCACGCTCCAACAGTCTTACAGGACCTTCGCTCTCTAGAATGTCACTCAGTTCTATTATGCCATCCCTTTCCGGGTTGTCTCTTTCTCGTACGACGACGAACGAGGAACGTCGCGGCCGTACAAAGGATAAAGCCAAAGGTGATGGCGTCTCGTCCAGGGGATCGTCCAGATCCGCTCTACGCAGTATGTCGCCCTTTCGTCGTCGTTCACGTACTCGAGAGAGGTCCCCATCCGTTGAAGCGCTCCGCCGGGATCAGTCCGACTACGACTCGGACACAGATTCTGGCCGTAATGTGCGTGCGCCAAGAAATGCATTTGCTGATCGGGACTCTCCAAGCGACTCAGACGAGGAGAATTCAGACGATTTATCTGACGGATTTAATGAGGAAACGGAAGATAACACAGAAAGAAATGCGGTTATTGAATTAATCGATAATTTCGAGGAAGCAGCCGATCACGAGCCAGACCCTTTGGGAGAGGGCGTGAATGTGGTACGCCCCGATGAACCCCTCTTTCAACAACATGCTGCACCGGGAAATCCTCGTCGCAAACGTACGCTCAAGGGAGATGTATTGCCCTTGGAGTCTAGTCCTGCTCATTTCCAGAGGAATCGCTGTTCGGTCACACTCACTCACGGTGACCCTGCGTCTCACTGCATCGGAAGATCTAAAAGAAGATACATGGTAGCAAGTGATCTTAGTGAAGAGAGCAAGTACGCCGTGGAGTGGGGCATAGGAACTGTCCTGAAGGATGGAGACGAAATGTAAGGTTTTGGGCTCGACTTCGAGTTCGAGGTATCAACTAAACCTGCTTTAAAGGACAATTGTCACCGTATCAGAGACGGATACTAAATGTACGCCTCAGCTATTGTCAGACAGATGGTGAATTGACCTTTTCCTACAGTGGATGATGGACAAAATTCTGATAAACTGGCCAAAATTCGTAATCAACAAGACGTATGCTACTATTTAATAACTCGTGGCTCATCTAACCAGATTTCAGAGACAAGCACTCGCATATCTACTAAGCCGTCAAGCTACCGCCCTGTTACAAAGGACCAAGCTGCACGTGACTGTTACATGCCAGGCTATTCATGCGAAGAACAGTAGACACGCCCTGTTGGGTATGCCCCTCATTTTGGTATTTTCTGTCAGTCACTCAACTGTCGATTAGACCTCATCGACGCGATCCAACCTATTATGGTTATCGTTGGATCCCGTGGTATTGGAAAGTTGAAGGGGTACGTATCCTCCATTATTCCCAGAAATGACTAATTGTAACCTACCTCGACAAAGAATCTTGCTTGGGTCCACTTCACACTACCTCATTCAGGTGAGTGATACTCTTTGTTATGGTTTTGGGCTAAACCTATGATCACAGAAATCGTCTGTTCCCGTGATGGTCGCACGTCGCCGATTGAAACGCCCCACGCGGCATTCGCAAGCACCTCCACGGCGTACTAATCCGGTCCCACTCGCAAAGGCCAATATCGAAAAGGCAGGGACCGGAAGTGCTGAAAAGAACGTGCAACAGATCCGAGATGAGATTGCTCAAGAGGAGGCTAGTCGCAAACAAGTTGGAATCGCTCCAACACTCTCCCCAACGTCGCCAATATCCCCAGCGATGGGGACAGGCCTCCGTGGTGCGGGAGATTCTGATACTGAAAGTGAAAGTGAAGAAGAGCAGGAGGGAGTGAAGGTAGCTGGGGAACCTTAATTTGTGCTGTCAAATCCGAAGATTTTTAGAAGGGGATAATGTATCACCGCTCTATTTCTGATTTCAATAGTATCGAAATTTTGACTGGTATCGTTTTCAATCTAATCGCCCACTTTCTTTCCACATCTCGTAGAGAAATCCTATACCGGTAGGATTTGATGGAGATCCCCTCAACTCTTTCTTGTCCAGAACATCGAACTCGAGTCCAAATGCTAGATAGTGAGCGAAGAGTGAGTTGAGATGAGGTTCGATGCGAAGATGAAGAATGTCTTGAAAGTGGGCTTGATACATATGTGCAAAAACGCGAAGTAATTGGCGATACATGTGTTTGCCTGTTGTCGCTATTTTAGAAAGATAGATGATAATTTGAATAAGGAATCTACTGACATGTAGCAGGGAATGTGGGCGGGAATGGAAGACCAGCTTTCGTAGGGAAAATCGACTGGTCCTGCAGCAACGCTTGGATCCACGTGAATACATAGTCAATGTAGGTTGCCGCAGGTAACTTGACATGTTTATTGTTGGAGTCTATCCAGGTATACACGAGCCTTGCGGAAGTCAATATGAGTAAACAAGGGGGTGACGTTGCATACTGGTCACCAGCAGTCATTGTAGGACAGTTTTTATGGTCGCATCGCTCCAGTATTGCTTCATAGAAGGTGTTTATATTGTTATAGAAGTCGAACACTGAGCAAGAACTTTAGGGGGTAAAAGATGTGACAAACAAGCATTACGTACTATTGAACGCAACCCATTCCATTACATCCAGATATTTTGGAAGGGCTACGAGTGTCTTGAAGCTACCTTTCACTAAACTCGCATCCACAAATGGTCGCTCAAGAAAAAGTTTTGGCTGTGTAGGTTGAGCATAGGTGACCAGTTCTCCTCTACTGGGTCCTTGAGTTGATGCATGATGGCCGGTTTGATTTCTCGGAGTATCTTTGCGTTGGGGTTGGGAAGCCTCGGCTGTCGGAGTGGTAGGTGTACTCCCCTTACGACCCATTGATCGCCTAGTGGACTCATCAAAAGATCTCGAAGGAAGTATGAGTAGGAGCCCTTACTCACCCAAGAGTGTTAAAAAAGGACATGATTAAGAGTAGAGTGACTTAGTGAACGGTAAATATAAGAATGCAGTATGTTCAGGAGAGAAACACGATAGCTCGAGGTATATGAACAGTATTTTGAGTGTTTCTAGGAGGACGTCAGACTTTGGGCAAGTTGTGGTTTTCGGCAAGTTGGCTGGACCCACCCTTCCCCAACCCCCTCGATGTCTGCTGAGAAAAATATCCCAGTGTTCCCAGAATTAACGATCCAGGATATCTTCAACTGCCAAATATCTTCATGGTATCCTAAATTCTCAAACATATCGATGAAAACGACCATAATTAGGCCACTCCCTGCGGCCTTTCGCGAATACCTCCAGGCTGATGGAGTATTTCCCCCGATAGGGTCCAACGACAGGTGAGAGCTGTCAAAGCTGACAGAATAGGCATTAATAAATTAATAAGCGAAGATGGGCAAGAGCCAGATGATGACATCGAGAACAGCAGCGGTTCAGACGAAAGTCTACTGAACAACACATTTTCGTTCCCTGATCTTGATAAAACCATCCGTACGGTGATCGAGGACTATGGTGCAGTCTTCCCAAAATTGAACTGGTCGTCCCCAAAGGTAAGATTCAATTTATGCACATCCCGAGGAGCTCACTAAATATCCTTAGGATGCGCAATGGATCCTCTCTACCTCGGAATTTTTGCGTTGTTCCAGTCCGGCAGATGTCTACCTCTCTCTAAAAGCCTCTGACTTTATCCATCACGACCTCGATCCAACAAGTGCATTTGAGGGGATAAGAGATCCAAACCCAGTATATGACCTTGAACTGGCTTTGCGGAAATGGTACCACTTCGATCGTAGTCGCGAGATGCGATGCTTCGTACGTGATAGAACTCTAATTGGTAAGCCACTGGCATTAAAAGGATGAAATCTGACTCTAGTAGGAATAAGTCAACGCGATGCGGTATACTACGACTTCCTTTTTTCCTCTTCTATGCCAGAAACTATCATGCAAACAATACAGACGTTTTGGGAGCGAGACATAAGAGACCAATATGGCTCAACTTCGAGCTGTAAGTATCCACATTCATCCCTGAAGCTGTCTTTGAATGCTTTGCAGATGTCGTGGATGTTCTTCTGACTCGGGATTTCAAACGCCTTCATATTGTCGATTTCAACCCGTTTATTGCCAAAACAGACCCCTTACTGTTCACTTACGATGAACTTCGCACCATATTTATCTCCAGTCGCGAACCACCCTTTGCACCAGTTGTTCGCATCATAGACAACCCGGCTCATCCGTACGCAAATGTCAACGCACCTAGATACCAGCACAATATGGTACCGCTGGATGCACTCGCTTTGAGCCATGGACGAAATAGACCCGACTTTGCCAACACACTTGCAGAGGCCGTGAAAGAAGCAAACTCAGCATCAGCATAGGACGACAAATGTATACACTTGTACATATTTACAGCCTGTCTCGTTAACCCCTGAGTTCAAGCAGCGTAGTCCCAGCTCTGCATATTCGGATTATAGTCTGGGACCTTTGACAGGAATTCAAAGGGGTCATTAGACTGTTGCTCCTGGAGCATGTTGAAGTTATAGTTTACTCCATCGATTGGCATTCGAAGTTGACCAGGCACTTCTTCTATCGGAGCAAATTGCTCAAGAGCTCCTGACGAGAGGCTCCGGAAGTATTCTAATAGAGTGGCATCATCGATATTTGCTCCCTCTGGGGGTACTGGAGCTGGTGGGAGTTCCAATTCAGGGACAGGATTGAGGGGGTCATATCTTTGCTGTTCTCGTTCGACTGATTTGAAATGATCCTGGAGTGTTTCATGGAGCTCTGGTGTTTCAGGAGATCCTGATTCTGCTGTCCCTGCGCTCGGGGAACTCTCTTGGGACCTTGGTTGGGAGAAAACGATGTGATTTGTTCCGCTGAGAATAGATAGTTGCTCTTGTTCCTGTTCACTTGGCAATGAATTTTTCCCGGATTTGAAACTAGCGAATGCTCTTTGTGCGAGATTTCGGAACTTGAGGACGATCGGCTGTGATGGGCGTTTCAGCTGTCTGAAATACGGTGTAATGCAGAGACTTACGAGTGCGGTCGACATACGAACATTACTCCTACATTGTTCAAAACAGCTACACGCGAAGTCAAGCTTCATCAGCGAACTGGCTGACAGTGAAGAGCCTGGTGAGCGAGTAACTAATGCGGCCAAAAGAACCTGAAGGCAGAAAAGGTCAGCGAGTAATGAGAGAGTAGAACGAACTCACCGTCGCCGAAAATGCATGCAATACCCAGATATAAACTCTCGGTACTATCAATGAATATTGTTGAAGCAAGACATATGTATTGTGTATCACAATACAAGCGGCTCTGATAAACAATTAGACACGCATGAGAGAAAAGAGAACGCATACTTGTGAACAGCAAGCACGGAAGGCGCAAATCGGTGCTTGAGCGGATCATTGGGATGCTCTCGAAGAGCGGTTAGGAAGGCACTCCGGTGGAGATGTAATATCGCTGTTCTAGTTAGGACAGATTCACCGAATAGAAACTGTGTGGCTTACTCATTTCTTTGTACCCATGAAGCGCATATTGTTGAAGAGCTAGTAGCATATCCGGATTTTGACTCTCGGGTGAAGGAGTGATGGGTTCTGGCATCTCAAAATCACGAATATCTTTGTCTAATTTTAGAAGTGTTGCGTATGACGGTGGTTTCACAGCAAGGGCTTCGGTGATGACTGGCAAGATACAGCTGTCGATGAAGCGGTACTTGAAAACTTTGTCTGCATGAAGAATCATGATCAATAAGGATATTCAAGTCCCAAACGACACATACGTTTAATCTCTTCATCGGTTTCTTCAGGAAATGGAGTGTCACTTTGCCTATAGGAATGAAGGTTAATCAAGGTGCCTACGAGGACCATTTACGCCTACCTGTTATCAATTGATGTGGGTCTACCATAGAAGAGACTCTGAATCCGGTCTAAGCAAACGATCTCCCACCACAAACGCGAGCGGCGCTGTCGTTCCTTCGGCCTCTGATCAAATATAGGGTTCTTACGATCTTGAAAGGTTTATGAGTCACTATAACCCCAAATAGTAAGAATCGTACGAAGTCCGGTCTGTTATGGATGGTCAGTGGATAACGCAAAGGTTATTCTACGCAGACCTACACTTTGTGCCATACGAAGTAATAGGCCAGTAGTAGCCCAGCTTCGGGCAGGACCTATCAATATAAGGAATTGGTTCACGGAACATATATTAGATGTGGACATACCGTCTGGATCGTCACTAAACAAATGAAAGGCGCAGGTCATCCCCTAATCTAGGTGAGAAAACGTCACATGAAACTCAAGTTAGTACTGACAATGGCTTGACACGATGTTATGGAAGGGGTCTCCCTGCATGAATAGTTTGGCTAAATGGAATCGACAAGGAAGAAAAAGAAATACTCACATGAATTCTGACATTCCAAGTGCCCCACCACCGATCTTATGGAAGCGATATGCATGTTTCCACGCCTCAGTCACCTCCAATTTGAAATCCAGGAGGGTTCCAACGGAAAGAACCATGAAAAGTAATGATATGCGATCGAATGTGATGTCTCTCCAAGTTTCTGATGCATATAAAGGTTCAAATATCTCATCAAAAAACTCTTGACGGCAAACTGGTGCTATCCTAATGAAGTGTAAGCAATGATAGTGGCCAGAGCAACTGAAACTTACAGCCACGTCCCAAATAGGAAGTAATTCTCGCAGAGTGAGTATGCAATCTCTCTTGGTGGTGCAGCCGTACGCAAGGCGGAACGAGCGTTCATAGAAGCAGTCTCAGGGGATTGACTGAAAACAAAGATACGTCCTAACACAAGGAGTTCCGCAGGCATCTCTTCCCGAATGCATCTAATCCGGGCTGCCTTGAAGTCCTTTATATGGGTATCTCCCATAAGGAACTCACTTGATGCCGTAGACCCCAAGAATGTGGTGTGATTCCCATCTGCAGAAATTTTGAGGGTACCAAGACTATCGACCAGCTGAGACTGCATATCAGACTTGTCTATGCACGCCGATACCTGGTTCTTCTTTTTGAGTTCCATCAACTCCGCATGTAATACGTGCTCCGGGCGAGCTACTGATTTATCACCATGAAGTACATCGAGAATGGCTTGCCGAAGCTCCACGATGTGGTCCTCAAGTGCTTTGTTGCGTTCCTGCATTTCACGAATTGTTGCAGTCGCAGCGGTCAGCATAAGTGACGTTGGATCAGTTGGCGCCTCTATAGAGGTTGCTCCTGAACAGCGGTCTGAAACGCCCCTCTTGAAGCACGTTGCACAAGGAGTCTGTCGATTGCACCTCAGCTTGAGTCTACGAATAGATCAGACCGCGGTGGACTTTGCATCACTTCACACACCTGCGACATTCAAAACTATATTCCTCAATGGGTTTACGTCAGACAATCTCCTGAGAGATGGATGGGGTTTAGCCTTACCAAGCCTGTTAGATAAGGTGTTAGATCAAACCAATTCATATCAAAAGAGGATAAGGGAGTGTTCGAGGGAAGTATGTTTGTGTGAAATAGGCAGCTGGTCTCTCACCTGAGGAGCTGGTCCTCTCCGAACAGGACGCGTTGTCGAAACCTTCCCCGCAAGTGAATGTCGCCCGTTTTGATCATTTGAGTCCAATTGTGGGTTCGTATTGCCGTTTTCTGTGTCTGCCATTGTGTGAAGATTCGAACTTGGTGAGAACTTGACCTGAAAGAGAGTCAATGATGTCCAAACCCTCTGTTACAATATTTCTGGTATTTATTGACCTTGATATACGATATTCGACACAGGCCACTGCAGAACTTGGTTGCGTGTCGGGTGGCAACTAGCGAAGGGCTGTTTGTCCACCACCTCTTCCATGTAAGTCATCACCCACCAGAAAGTCATCGTTCCTTACGCGTCTTTTGTTTCAAAGGGCTGCTCTAGATAAACTTGCAATTCGTGGCATTCGCTCCTTCGACGACAAGCGAGTTGAAGTAATCCAGTTCTTCTCGCCCGTCACTGTTATCGTTGGTCAAAACGGAAGCGGTAAAACCGTAAATATACGGTACCATTTATCTCTCTGAACACGGACACTCAACCCGTTTTCCAGACGATCATTGAATGTCTCAAATATGCAACAACAGGCGAACAACCACCGAATACGCGTGGTGGAGCGTTTATTCATGATCCTAAAATGGCTGCTGAAAAAGAAGTCAAAGCTCAAGTTAAGTTACGGTTCAGGGCAGCCAATGGAAACCCTATGCTCGTGGCAAGGAGCCTCTCAGTCACGATGAAGAAAGGTAGTGGTATGACTATGAAGACACTAGAGTCAGTGCTATCTGCACTGTCTAAAGACGGCGATGGTGATGGCAAGGTGAACATGTTTTGCCACAAGTTATAGTTCGAGACTGACATCCCTCAGCGTCACACTATATCGAGCAGATGCGCCGAAATGGATGTAGAGATCCCTGCGTTACTTGGAGTCTCAAAAGCAGTATTGGACAACGTCATTTTCTGTCACCAAGAGGATTCTTACTGGCCACTGGCCGAAGCGTCGACTTTGAAGAAGAAGTTTGACGATATATTCGAGGCTTCAAAGTTAGCATTTGTTTATACGTCTTGCCTTCCTAACATGAGATTGCCTAGATATACCAAGGCCCTTGACGCAATCAAGAATCTTAGAAAAGAACGTGTTGCTGAGCTCAAGGTCGATAAAGAAAGGCTAGAAGGCGCACTGAGGGAGAAAAATCACTCTGATAAGCTCAGAGGTCGCATCGAAGACCTGAATGCCACCGTTGCTGGAAAGGAAGCGGAGTATCAGCAAGTCAGCGAGAGATCGGCAGCCCTAGAGGTTCAAAATAAGGAGTTTTACGAGAGGGCTACCCACTTTCGGGACATATTCCTTCAATATGAGGCGTCTCAAAGTCGGAAGCACCAATTGGAGATCGACCAGCGTGAGATCAGCGAATCGCTAGAACTTTTGGATGGTCAATATACCTTCGTTGCTCGTAATTGTTCAATCGCTGATTTGTTTATCTGCAGGCACGGATGTCGAACTCGAGGATCGGAGACGCGGCTTTGAGCATCATATGCAGGTTTGCGAGAATGTCTTCATACTTCATGCCCACTAACCCTTCCTCAGGCCCAAAAGGCAACAAAGGATCGGAAGAGTGCTGATCTTAGAGACGAAGAGGAGCGCATGGTTGATATGCGACGTCAACTCGGAGAAGAGCAGAGGCATGAGGGCCAACTGCTTGGGGAAGAGCAAGCTCACCACAAGAATATTGCTAGAAGAGATGCCCTTGTTCGTGATGTCAGCAAAAAGTATGGCTTGAAAGGCTTTGATCAAGGGATCTTGGAGAAAAATCAATTATCCGACTTTTTCTCTCGGATAAACGACCTGCAACGGCGTCGTACCATGGATTTAGAACAGGCCCAGGTTTGTATGAAACATCTTCGACTTTTGAATTCTAAGTTAACGTCACCACAGGCCGAGGGACATGCCAGAAACCAAGAATTCATGCTTCAGTTACAGAACCTCCAGGCTGGTATTGCAACACTCAAAGCAGAAAAGGATACTTTGAATAGCTCAATAGTAAGCAAGGGATCTGGGTTGTTCTGCATCTCACCTTGCTTCAGTCTCGGCGGCAACAAGCTATCAAGGAAGCTGAGACACGACTTGATGACATCCACGTGAAGTCATCGGAGCTTAGGGGTGTCTCCAGTGATATTGAACAGAAAACCAAACGGATGGCAGCCCTGCACGAGGAAATCCGTTCCAGTGATTATGATGCAAAACTAGAAGAGAAATCTAATGCCCTTCGCTCGTTGGAGACGCAAAGAGAACGACTTAGCAACGAAATGACTTTGAGCAACCAACAGATGGAGAGTAGAGCAGCTCTCTCTCTCCGTAAAGATGAAGCACAGAAATTGGAGCTGGAAATCAAGTCGATGTGGGTACATATTGTTGTCTATGATATCCGTCTAATTCTTCAAAGTTTGGATACCCTAGCTACACGCTATCAACAAGTGATGGGTCGAAAACCCCGTGCAGATGATGTTGACCGAGACCTTGAGCGAGCCATCCTGTCAGTGGTGAATATTCTGTCCATAAGTGACTAATATTTTTCAGTGAGAAGGAGAAAGAAGTGAAGGAATTGGAAGGGGAGAATAACAGCGCCAATCGGAAGCTCGCCCAAGTGGAGGGTAACATAGCAAATCTCAAGGCACGACAGAGACAAATGGAGGAAGAGGTCAAAAGTCAGTGATACCCTTGTATCTCATTGCATAGTGCTGATACCAGACAGCACTCGAGAAGAAGCTGAATTCTGCTCGCGGCGATCATCCCTCTGTTAGTGTGGCACTCGCTGATACGCAGGATCAAGTTTCGCTCTGCCAAGAGTCAGTTCTGTCTTCGGACTATACTTGATCACTCATCACGCCTACAGGGAAATAGCAAAGAACACCGACTCTGGTCGCTTTTATCAAGATATCCTGAAGAAAGGGCGCAGCAAGAAGGTCTGCAATGGTTGCAATCGAGACATCAAGGACGACGAAATGGCTGCGTTTGAGAAACATGTGTGTTGAAGTAATTGTTCTCTTGAAAGCGTACTGACATACTTCCAGTTGTCTGGTCTTTTGAAGAAGGATACCTCAGCCAAGCTGGCCGAACTTCAAGAAGAGCTGGCCATCTGGCAAGCGGATCTGGCTAGGCTGCAACAAATGCTCCCTATGGAACTTAACTGTGATAAGTTGAAGCAAAACGACATCCCAGGTCTCATTCAAGAACAAACCGAACTGGAAGGAAGGCTAGATGAAGCAAATGCAGAGTCCGCCTCTTCTTCTGAGAAGTTAGAGAACGTCCGGAGTACGCTGAAGACACTCCAAACGCTCAAGCAACAGGCAGGAACCATCTCCACCCTCTCGCAGAAGAGAAGCACAGCTGTACAATACGCTAAGAACCTCGAAGAAACCCTTCGCGCTGGAAACGTAACGATGTCGTTGGATGAGATTCAAGCTGAACTTGCGAACATCCAGACAAAGCAGTAGGGTCTTTCCTATTATAGTGTTCAACTTAAGACTCACATCCCTACTGACATACCCTTGATCGAGAGAAACAAGGCTTGATGAACGAGAGGGACCGCCTTAGATCAAGCTTGCATATGCTACAATCAGAACTGCATCAAGTGCAGCTGCGAGAGACTCAACTTCAAAACGAGGTCAAAGAGAGCGAGCGGCTCGAGCGTCAATCCCATGAAAATCGGGAGGGTATTAACAGCGACCGACTGAGAGTAAAGGTGAGCAAGCGTTGTATCAGGAATGCTCAATCCAACTTCCTCCTCATAGGAAGTCGAAGCAAGACTTCTTCAGGCTAATGAACCGGTTGAAGCAGTCAAGGCAGAGCAAAAGGCCTTCGATGCTTCCCATCAAGTCCGGGTGTCGGGATTACAACAAGCTGCTCAGGAGATCAACTTGGAAATTGACAAGCTCGAAGCTTCAGCTCATAGTGCAGACGAGTCAGTCTCAGATACACCTCCATTTGACTCGCTAATCCGATGGCTAGGTACATCAAGGAGCAAGGTCCCCGTAAACTCAAACGATGTCAGGAAAAGGTTGCTGACCTTCAAGAAGCAATCCAACGTAGCCTTGAAGATACAGAAAGGATGAGGAAAGAAATCTCTGTGCTAGGGGATGAATTGGCGTCAGCGAGCACGACTCTGTCCACGCTCAAGGATAACATTCGGTTGCGAAAGATCAGGCGCGAAATAGCGGCTGTGAACGAGGAGATGTCGAAACTGGACCTTGAAGAGGCAAGTAAAGCACGACGACAATTCGACGAGAAATATGGGAGGGCCAAAGAGGCAGAGGAGGAAGCAAAGAGACAAGCGAGTTGATAGGCTCAATACACCTGCGGCATATTCACTGACCACGCCCGCAGTGCCAGCATCTCCTTGGAGAGCTTTCCAGTTACCGGAATCAGTTGAAAGGATTGGAAATGGACGCCAGAGAGTATAAGGGGGCTACGAAGAAGTACACGGATCAGCTCGTCAAGACAAAGGTATGTCATTGAGATTGCTACGTACGCCTGTGCTAACTGCGGTAGATGTCGGACATGGTCAATAATGACCTCGAGAAATACGCCAAAGCATTGGATAGGTAAGCCCCATGGTCGCGATGGTTTGAGCAATTGTTTATGCCCTATCTAGTGCCATCATGAAGTATCATACGATCAAAATGGCTGAAGTCAATGACACGATGCGGCATTTATGGAGCCGGACATACCAAGGAACAGGTAAGCCTTCACCGCCGCCGACGCAAATGGCTTTTCCGGTATCATTTTTCCCACAGACATTGACGGAATCAAGATTATCTCCGAGGGAGAAGGTGCTACGGGCAGACGGACATATAACTATAGGGTAGGCTGCGGTCTGTGACTTCATAGCATGTTTGCTTATGGCTGAGGCAGGTCGTCATGGTGAAAGACCAGGTAGAAATGGATATGCGAGGGAGATGTTCGGCCGGTCAGAAGATGTTGGCCTCGATTATCATCCGTCTGGCCCTGTCTGATAGCTTTGGGGCCAATTGCGGAATCCTAGCGCTGGACGAGCCTACGAATGCGTTAGATGTCGATAATATCGAGGCACTGGCTCAGAGCCTGGTTGAGTACGTTGCCCGATCGGCTTTGCCACGCATACGCACAGATCTGACGGTCTCCTCGCAGCATCATCCGAGAGCGTCGGGCACAGGCTAACTTTCAGCTGATCATTATCACCCACGACGAGAATTTCTTGCGAAAACTAGGAGAGGCATCTGTGATTGACTCGTATTGGTGAGGACATTCTCCCATTCTCGGAGGTTTCTGATTCTAAATCCCTCCACTCCACTCATTTCAGGCGGGTATCACGAGACGGGCGCCAGAAGTCAATACTCGAGAAGAATACGATAAGCCTCTAAAAGGTCGTGTGAAGCCCAACGGTTGGCTGCAGGGCTTCCTATTCGTCCTGACCGGCGTTCGAAATGGCTCGACTACAGCACAGGGACCGAAGGAAATCCTCTAAACAGATCGTTTGGCTGTCGAGAGACCACGTAGTTGTTACTTTCTTGTGTTTTAGCTGTTGATTCAACTGTATCCATATTCATCGTTTCGAGAGAGAGCTCTAAGGGCTGGGCATATGTCCAGCAGCAGCAGCGGCCGCAGACGTAGACGCTTCGTCATTGGGTGCCGAGCAGGCAGGCGGGCAGCAGCTTACTTAAACCGTGGCAGCCTCCGCTTCCCGGCGGATTATTGAGCGAAAGATAAAGCGCTGTGAGTACATAAGCAGAGCCTTGTAAGTGTCTATGATTTTACCTCACACTGTTACCCACCTAATCTTGGACTCGACAGCGCCCCTACTGCTAACCCTACTCCACCGGCCCTCAGCGACAGAATCCAATTTCAAGACGGTCAAGTTCAGTTTAAACTTGGACCCTAATATCCCCTTCATTCGTTCTTTCACCTTTCGCTCCTAATAATGCCAGCCATTCAACCCCTTCTTGCTAAAAGTTGTGCTGAATGTAAACGCCTCAAGTGAGCCGTTTCCTCCTTCGCTGTTTTTTGCTGTCGGAAAATCTGCCAATGATCGTAGCAGCCTCCGAGGAGGTGGCGGTCGCGACCCCGCTGCGACAATAAGACACTGAGATCACTTCCTTCTAGACTGAAATGCGACAAGCAACAACCGTGTGGAGCTTGTGTTCGACGCGGATGTCCTCAAATCTGTCCAGAGGGCCAACTCGTCGCTGGTAAAGGCACCAGGCGCGTGATTATTCTCTGTATAATCCCTCCCGTTGCTCACTTTCGACTAAACACTACAGGTTTATTCTAAGTAACACCAAAGAGCTCCATAACGAGATAGACTCCCTGCGTGCTCGAGTCAAAGACCTAGAGCAAGCACTCGCCGAACTTCAGTCCCAAGTCACACCCGAACCTCATCCTCTACTCCAAGCATCCCTCAAAGTAGTTACAGAGACTTTGAAGCCCGTCGACAAGGACGTCAAGATCGAGCCAGTCGAAGACGAGGCCCTTATTGATACCTTCGGGTCCTTGACTATTGAACCGAACGGCCAGACTATCTGTGCGAGTCATCTGCCCATTCTTCTACCGAACATCACTTGACTCATCACTATGACCATTATTCAGGGTACGGTCCCCATGCTGGTTCAGAGTTTTACATTCCGGTGAGCTTATTATTACAAATATGCTCAGGGCGAACCATCCATTGACCACCCACTTTCTACCGTGTAGCGTGCGGACAAGGCTCCCCTTTTAGAAAACCAGGTTCCCCTTCCGGTGGACATCTTGCTCCTAAGTCGGATGTTTCCATTCAAAGCTACTACCGAGGCCGAGGCCGTGGATCTCGTTCGCAAACAAATTCGCTCAAACTTACCGCCCAAAGACACTGCATACGAAATGTGTGCTGCTCATTTCGCTCGTTTAGCGTGGTCGTACGTAGAACTATCGAACATTCATAATCGTCATAGCACTCATACTGGCGTTTAGGAGCTCGACAACGCTGTGGCAGGAGTTCCACGACTCTGTCCTCGAACCTATATATGCTCCGGGAGGCCTCGCGGACGATGAACAAGTTGCATTACTATTGATCGTCCTCGCCAACTCCGTCCAACTGGACCCCACCCATCCAGTCGGCCACCCAGACGGGTCTCGCTACTATCATCTCTCTCGCGTTTCAATGGTCCTTTCAGGAGTCAGACCTTTCCTAGACCTCTAGTGGTTTTCTTCTCATCCTTTTTCCAGGATCTTTTCCAAGCACATTCCCAATCTGCCATCAAATATCTAGTACGTATAGAATGCAGCACCGAGTGTTCTGTTCACAATATTGCAGCAAATATTTGCGTTCTATTGCGGTATTTCAAACGAACCGGATGGCCCGAGCAAAGCTTGGGTTGCCACAAGTCTAGCTATTCGATTGGCACAGATGGTACGTGTCCAGACTGGTGTACAATATTAAGCTAACATATCCCCATCAGTCTGGCCTCCGTATGGATCCTCTGTCTTCTGTATATACAATCACTCATTAGTCCTAGATCGTGACAACCCCCAATGGGACCAGTATCCTGAAGAAGCCGAAAAGAGGAGGCAAACTTGGTGGGAGCTTATCTCCTTTGAGACCATCCAAGGATTCGCAATGGGTCGTCCAAGAGCTATCTCCACCCAACACTTTGATACTCGCATGCCTCACGATGACGAAGACGAAGGCAAGCCACCCACCTGTACGTTTTTCTTTCAGGTCGCTGTCAGGACCCTTAGTAACTTCTGATAGTCAACCGAATCAAGTATCGTTGGATTGCTCAGGGTAACTTCTTTTCATTGTTTCGCTTTGATTGTTTTCCAATGGTCCCGTCATAGGTATTGGAAATCTGATGGACGAAGTATTTGGTGTCAAACCACCCTCTTACGCAAGGACACTCAAGTGAGTGTCTACACTAGTGCTCTCACAGTAGCATTGATAGAAATTCGGAAGAATCGACAAGGACCTGCGTGACTGGCCTCTCGACAGTGTTCCCACCATCGACGATGTGGTTCTCAATAGTCCCGAAGATGCAACTCGCAAGTTTATGTTTTTACTTATGCGTTCCTTTGCAACAACAGGATTGCGCGAAATCTGTTCGTCTATTTATCTTACTTTTGTCAAAAGCTTTGTTCAATTCGCCCACTACAGCGCTACTCTACCTTCACCGGAGGTACTTTGTTGAGGCACTCACACGACACCCAGAGGAGCCGTTGAGAAGCAAATATGCGATGAGTGTCCTCGCGGTGCACAGAAGTTCTGTTTTGCTGCTGCAGGGCATTCAACGACTGAACGGTTTGATTGGGAACATACTGCCGAGAGTCGTCTTCATGTGGTTGCATGGTTTGTGAGTATTGCATCAACCACCAGTGTATTTAACTCTTACCCTCTTTGTACAGATCTGCATATGTATGTTGCTACCTGGTATCGTCGAATGATCTAAACTCACTCGCGGATAGGTTTGTCTCTGCGCTATAGTTATCAAGAGTCCAGGCTGTTCTTTGGCACGTTCCTGCCTTGTGGAAATCGACCGAACAAAGGACCTCTTCACACGAGTAGTCTCGATTCGCCTGGCACATGCCTTGGTAAGTAGGTCTTTAGCGACCAACCAACAGTCCTAACGTCAATCTATTCAGCCCGTAATCACAAAGTTGTACGAGCAAGCCCATCTGGCGATAAACATGAACAAAGAGGGTAAATGGCCGCCAAACGATCCGAAGAGCAAGTCCAACGAGGCAGAGGTCGACGTCATGCGTTTTGCCGGCCGTCCCAATTTCGTTTCAGTCGTCGATAGTAAAGATACTCCAGCGAGTGTCAGTACGCCGGAGCAAACGACGGGGGGTTCCCCACCCCACCATCCGCTATTGACCGAATATCTGAAAAAGTTTCAATCATGTAGCGACGGAGATACTCATGCGTTCCAATGTGGTGTTGGTTTTCCACCCGAACAGAGCATGTTCCCTCACATCATGTCTATGCCAGACAATATTGGGACGAATTGGGGAGATCATGTCTTTCCTACGAGTCCAAGCCTCTCGGTTCCTAGTACCACCACAGACGACCTTTCACCGAATGGGTTTGGAGCCACATATCCACCCCTCGAAAAGGGCATGGCTCACACATTTGGTGCTTCGGGCGTGGTACCACCCTATTTCGGCTCTCAAATGAACCAAGAAATGTTCGTCTCCGATGCCTCTGCCCTTTCCTATCTCAACGTATCGCATACCGTCAGCTCGTTGTCCCAGTCACAGGGCAACGAGCCTGCCGCAGATGATGGGTGGCAAGAGTTCCTGACGGGTTTACAAGTCCTGCCACAGGACGCATTTTCTGCTCAAGATTGGAGGACTTCGACTTAGTGGTCGTTTGCTCTTTGTTGTTGTTGTTTTTTTCGTTCGAGTGTAAAGTAGATATATATTGGCTGTTTGTATTCTACGATTCCTGACCTCGTTAAAAAATCAGCTGGGGTAATATAGATACTATAATTATTCTTGATTTCTCCCTTTCCAATACTTTGCAACCTTTCTGCCAGCATATCGAATGCTGGTTCCGACGCCGGCTGTCAAGAGCCCCTTGGCGGTTTGGACGGTCGATGAGTAGCGTACGATTGAGTCCACTTCTGAAAGTTTTGAAAGTTTTAGGTCAGCAAGAGGTGAACGAAGATGCGGAGGACGAGAAACACCAACCAGACTGAATGGCCTTAGGTAATGATGGATCGCCTGCTACTCGCGACCAATAACCAGCTTCGTCCGACTCTTTCGATGGTATCCCTGCTTTGACAGCAAAGCGAACGTCGATACGATTCCGAAGTTCGGATGGGAGCTTTCGTAAATGGGATGCTCTCGTCTGTGGAGACGCGTCTTGCTTGATGACGTTAGACCCCTCGGCCCATTCGACGCCGGGAAGACCAACCACCAATCGATGGTAGAGCTCTCTAAACTGTAGTGTCTGTGCATTAACAATGTTGGATATCTTGGAACGATTCTCGAATGGCAACGCCATCCGTGGGTCGCCCGAATATGAAAGTGCGGTTATTCGCTCGAATAACTGTCGTTCGTCAAATGTCTCTGGCAACGTAAGAAGCGCAGTACGAATGGCAGAGGTGAGGTTGACCTGCTGCGTGAGTCGGACGCGGGCATCGTCTTTGATTATTCGTAACGGCTTGTGCATGCGACCGGCGACATAGAGTGAATTCCAAGTGAGAAGATCGGTGCATAGATTATCGACAGAAATAACACCGTATTTGATGTTCTATGATCGAGAAATCGGTCGGTCAGCAAGCGGGACACCATAAGACCATTTGCCGAACGCAAACGTACCACATCGCATACGGGGACGAAAGGGTTAAACCAAACGGCAGCAGGTCCCCAATTCTGAACGCGCCCCACAAAGTCGCTCCCTAAAACACGTGCATGTAGGGCGTAGTGGGACGGGTTCTGCGCCAGGTTTATCGAGTGCCAATGCTCTGGGTGCGAGACGGCGAAGATGAAGTCTAGCATGGGTTTCTTGTCTTTTACGAGACTGCTTCCTTCTTGTTCGAATACTCCTGATCCATACGCGAACGCATAACGGATGGGCGACTTAAAAGTGGCGACGATTTCTTCTAATAGGGCTCTCGTCGAGTTTGGGACCGAGAGGAGCTGATTACGGCCAAAATCTCTTGGAAGTCGCAGTGGAGTTGATGAATTTGATGATATAGTGGACGACGTTGATGAGGAAGAGGAGGCCGGTTCCGCCTTTCGTGGTGTCAGCGAGGAACGAGGCTGCTGTCTGGCTTGTGGACGAGGTTGCGGCGGGAGATGCGAAGGATCCGGGGAAGGAGAGGAAGCTGTTTCTGTACTTAAACAGCGAACGAAACGAGCTGAACGTCGAGCGGCATGAATCATAGTCGAAATTACAGTTAGGCGAGGTCCAAGGTGTGAGCTCGCTCAGCTGAGCTGGACCCATCACCCCAATTCCTCACGAATTACTCCTAAAAAATATCAAAGAGCTTCAAAATTACGTTATAAACGCAAGAAATTGTTCTGGTTGTCATTAACATTGTCTCGAGCCATGAGCGATCCGCTATTAAAAGAATATGACCTCGTTCAGCGGCAATACGACGATATGGAGGCTGTAAGTGGTACTTACAAGGCATAGGAATGTTGTTGAATGTTCTCTGACGTGGTTCGTTGCGATACGATAGACGTATAAACGGGTAAGCCAAAGCCACTGGCACTACTGAAGGCAACGGGAAAGGAGTCTCAAAATGACCTTTGTAGCAAATGCAACAAACATTGTCGAACCCAGAGGTTGCGAAGACGAAGAAGGAACTACGAAAAACACGGGCAGCCTGCGATGAGCTCGCGGCTGAGCGGGAGTAAGCATTTTTCTTTACCATTCTCAAACAAGGCTTTCCTCTTTCTAACATACTCTCAATCTCGTTTGTAGCGTACTTCTAGATAGAATTTCAGCCCTAGAGAACGCCACGCGATCGCATCCAAATTCATCCATAACATCACGGCAAGGAAGTGATAGGGATGCTCGATTAAAGGCTAGATTGTTACCAGCACTCAAGGAGCCATTGAACTTGGACTATGACCCCCTAGCATCATCCCGACATTGTGGACCAGAAGCGAAGCATTCGCGAAATCAGCGTGCATTGCAACAACAACAGCCGCCACTACCACCACCAGATCAAACACTTCCCATCAAGGCGGACCCCGAGAGAGAGATTATCCGGATGCCCAAACGATCAAGAGCAAGCGCAGGGAAGAGCAGCGGCATAACGACGACGGCCACAGCAGCCACTTCTGGCATAGGGACACCTTCTTCATCCTCCAATATGGGCGGATATCCAATAGAGATCTCTGCAGATACGCCTCATGGGTTAGATGAAGGACATTCGAGTGCTGCTACTGTAGAGGGACAGAGCATCGTTGGGAGCTCCAATCCATTGGTCTCTCGTTCTGGAACGAAGATCCGCATCAAGGCCCCGCAGTCACCAACCTCCGCACTCCCAATCAACGACGCTTGAAACCACGATGCCGGACTAGCGTCAGTTGAATCTGTCGCAAATGTTCATCAGGACGAGGGGCGACGGGTTCAACAACAGAGACGGAGTTTCAGGTCCTCACAACGACGACGGGGGAGACAACGAAACAATGATGGATGATTAAACTCTAACAATGATACGGATAGGCATTTTTGGATCCTGCTCTGCTTCTTCATCTTCTCCTTCTCCATTCCGTGCGAAACCGGAAGCAATCTGAGGGGGGGTCACCACAACCGTTACGGACAAAGTTTCAATCCTAGGGACCGCGGCGAGCCATCGGAAGCTCACCGTCAAAACAAGGTTCGCCCACGCGATTTTGCTCCGCGTAGTTGAATGGTAGAAATTTGGGTTTTGTTTAATGATTAAATTTCGATTACTGTGAACGCACCCATCAAAACGCATTTAAGTTTTGCGAAGTCCATTGCGAAGTGATGTGAAGGGACTGATCCAACTAAAGGGACCATGTTCCCCCCAATCATCCATCCATATATATATGCGCGACGCAGTCCTTAGAGATTCGGAAGGCCAGACGCTCCTTCGTCTCCCCCCCCTCTCCTTCGCCTATCCCTTGCGACCTCTCAATCCCGACAAGAAACGATCAGTTCAAAGGTTCTGCAGAGCAGCCTCGTATCAGAAACAAATAGTCAAGATGGTTAACTGGATGGACCCCGCGGTGATTGCAAAGACCGTATGTCGAAACCATACCGGTATCAGTATCGAAAATAATAATCACACTCCTTGTCATTTATAGAACGTGATCTTTAACAATCTGTCCCATTTTGCCATTGGGTGAGAGCTTCCGAAGCGTTGCTGCCAATGTTCAGAGCTGACTTCTTTCGCGTTCTCCTCACCATGCAGCGCGTACTTCCTTGAGGTCGGCAATCTCAAGTTCTTCTCTCAGGGATCTCAGACGAACTCACACGGCTTATTGCTCTTCAGGTCGCTCAATCATTGTACTTTGAGTGGGATGTGATTCGAGGCTATCGCAAGTTCCGCATCGGCCAACTGCTGTAAGTGGCACCGAAATCATCATTCAATTATCGCGGAACAACGCTTATTTCTTTATCATTATCATCATTTTTTTTCAGATATTTCTATTGCAAATGGCTTCTATTCGGTACGTCCGCCTCCGTTAGCAGCCTTTCCTAAAGTCGGCAAGCCGTCTGACAGTTGCCTCCCCCCTTAGGCGCATTCGTTGGAATGTACGGATCAGTTTTGTAAACGATAAGCCGAGCTTCTTATTGATCCTCCGCTCCCGTTCACTATTAGGTTGATCGTCTTCAATGTCTCCACCAAGATCAACTGCCAGGCACTCTATACGGTGCGTTTACGTCTTTGTATATTCACCTCCGCAGTTAATCTTACAACTCCTTACAGTGGAATCAGTTTGGCGGCAATACTTCCATGGGGGCCGCCTCGACTCTGTACGTTGTCCCCCATTCTTCGTTCCGCTGGTGCTTCAGACTAACGGTTTGTTCCTGAACCTTTCAATGCTCTATCAATAGTTTGATGCTACGGTGAGACAATCAAATGATGTTATCTGTCCTGACATGAATACTCACAAATACACCCGCAGGACGATCGCCGTTTGGAATAAAAAACTCTTCATTGTCATCCCGCTCGCGCTTATCAGTGCAGGACAATGGGGTATCCTCTTCCACGGAATCACAACTGTCAAGGCTACATGGGACCCGGTTCACAACGTATGCCAGGTCGCCCAAGTCGAGAGTTTGTTCCTCAATCTTGTCTACCTCTGGAGTGAGTTACTTCCTTTGACGTTTACGACAAGTTGTCTGACCTATCCTCCATCAGCCATGTTCACGGATCTCATTGTGCTCATCCTCACACTCGTGGGTCTCTTGATCACCCCTGGTCGCTCGCAACTATGGAAGCTGTTGGTCGGAGATGGTGTTCTCTACTTCATCATCGCTTTCGTTGCCAACACTATTCCGGCGATTTTCCTCCTGCTCAACCTCAACCCGGTCATGAACGTGGTACGTAGTTTCTCCGCACCCGTGGGTATGGAGCACAATGTCTAATACTCTATGCCCTGCCCCTTCCTTTTATTTTATCCGAACCCTTTACAGATGTTCCCGATCCCTGCCATTGCGTTGACATCTTCTGTCGCATGCCGCAGCTTCGTCCGTCTGAGCGAGTTCGCTGCACCCACAGACCGAAGCAACAACAGTCAACCATGGTCAGCTGCCAACACGAGAGTGACGGGTAATCGAAGCGGAAGGGATATCGGAAAGACATCAACGATCCAGTGGGCTCGACCACAGACAGAGACCATCGGCGGTATCAACGTGACTCGCAGTCAACATGTGGAGACCGATATTGGACTCGAATCCTACTCGCCGCGGAACATCCATCCATTAGAAAGCACGTCGGATGATCAGATTGACCGCAAAGGCGCCTTTGCTGTATAAAAACCCCGAGCTGGATGGACGCAACCTCCCTCACCTTCTCTCCCTCTCCGCGTTGCCCGCTTTTGCCTCGCGGGCTGCTCCTTTAGGAATCATAGAACTGTGACCTGTGCTTGTTGGGACAATGACAAAGACCTTTCGTTTTTCGTTCCCACCCTCTTTCCGTTCCGAATCCAATACCCTTCATTCAATTCGTTCTCAACACCCCCTCTTTAGACATTCCGTGCGTGGCTTGCTCTTTGCAGGACAGCGCATTTCTTCCGAATCCTCTTTCTCTCTGTCTCAACCTCCTTTTCCCTTTCTCTACTCATCCGTTCCTCCAGTCCTAGCAACTGGTCACATTTAGAGAGGAGGGGACACGTCAAACCACTATAGAAAGGGCAGCTCTTCGCATAGAACTCGCTCTCTGTCTATTCGTCCCCTATCCTTGTTCTTCCTTTTTTCTCTCTTTCTCCCTCAACGAGGGCTGACCTCTCGTCGATGTAGCCGGTACAGCAACCCAAACACCTTCGCTTCTGACTCTTTTCCTATCTCCTCTGGTCTTTTTGCTTGCCTTTTGTCCGGAAGACGATTGCGCATGAAAAAAAGAGGGAAAACAAAAAAACCCAAATCTCTCCGATGTCGATGTATATAACGTTTTATTATTCAATTTTTCTTCTCATGTCCACCTGTAGATCTCCTTGAAATTCGAGGGCATACCTCTTTATTTTGGTCGTCTGATGCGTTATCAGTGAGTGTTACCAGTACCAGTACCGGTCCCAGTTCCAAGGGATGGAGCCGGGTGGCTGAACGAAACCCTGAGGTTGACCTTTTGATCTGCGGCGGTGGCTGGACATCCAATCCATGGGTCAAATTG